>OVAN01002624.1:0-32284 GCA_900406275.1 Anastatica hierochuntica
GCCTTTTAAAATGAGTTGGGCCAAAGTAACATTTTAGCCCACTCAAATTAAACCCAAAATCCATACAGATTTTGTACCCGAAAAAAAAAAGCTGAACTGTTCAAAAAAAAATCAGAATCGACTCTTCCAGCCATCTCTGCTCGCCGGGAAGCTTCTTCCGCCGTCTCCAAGGGAGGCTCCGGCGAGATCTCTTCTCCGCACAGGCTCCTCTGCACAGAAACAAGAAATTTTTCAGAGAGGAAGATCGGCTAAAGGAATCTTCTTTGTCTTCTCTCTCTCCCGGAAGCCATGAACGAACTTTGAATCTCGAAGTAGCAAAAGTGAGTGAAGACTGGTGTTTGGATACACGGATAGATTAATTTCTAAGCTTTTTTTAGCTGTTTTGTGGAACTTAATCAAACCCAAGTATCTACATTTGTGCCCTCGTAGATGTGTTCTTCTCTTCTTTGTTTGTGTTGAGGTTTTACATATTGTGCAGAATTTGTATGAGATTGTAATGTCTGAAAATAGATTGAAATTGGTATCTTTTCTTTCACTATTAGTGGTTGGTTATTGAATTAAGAAATGAAGGAGCTTGCTCCATATGATCCAGATTGGTATTACATCAGAGCTGGTATGATCTTGTTGCCCTTTGTTCTTTCTACATTTCTCGATTCATTTCAAGTTTTGTGACTAATGACCTCTTCCTGTGTAGCATCTATGGCCAGGAAGGTTTACCTAAGGGGAGGTCTAGGTGTTGGTGCTTTCCGTAGAATCTATGGTGGCAGCAAGAGAAACGGTAGTCGGCCACCACACTTCTGCAAAAGCAGCGGTGGTATTGCCCGTCATATCCTTCAACAGTTGGAGACAATGAACATTGTTGAGCTTGACACCAAAGGGTAATAATAACTGCTAGCATTTCCTGCAAACACAAAACCTTTCTCTTCCGATATTTGAGCTAGATGTTTAATGGTGACAATGTGTTTTGTTTTGTTTTCCTCCAGAGGAAGAAGAATCACTTTGATGTCAATGTTGTCTCGTGACTTACAGTTCATGGTTAGAGAGCCAATCTCCCCCGGTTCAACCTCCACTCAAATGCATTCTACCTTCAAACCGAACCAGTCCATGGATGTTAACTGGTATTCAGACCACGGAACTATTTACATCGACGGTTGTAACGTTCACTACAACGTTCAGCTCGGAGATACAATCGAAATAGCATCCGATGCACCGGTCTTACATGTTTTCTTGCCTCAAGACTTTACTCAGATCAGATCAAGATACTAAGGTTTGGTAGATTTGTTCATAAAGGTTAAAGAGTTTGTTACACTACTATATTGAGAAAGATCCTTTCGAGTTTCGACCCTCTTGTGTATAGAATATGGTCAAAGATTCTTTGGTTTTTTGGTGCTTGAAGAACTTTGTATTGAAGTAACTATCTTTCTTGAATCAATTCAAGAACATGGTTTTGTTTGTTCCTCTTGTTATGTATCTTGTGTGGTTAACCCGAAAAACCGGAAAAATTGGATTAAGAACACCTGAATGCTAAGTGGATTAAAAGAAGAAAATTGATGTAACACAAACTAGTAGATCATTTCCTGAACACCTGAATGCCAACAAGTTTGGATTTCTCTTTCGCCAGTGCCAATCAATCAATCTGAGTGGAAGATGGTGGTGGGGAGGAGCAGACGGATCGATTCTGAAGATTTTTTTCGCAATTTTGAAGACGTAATTGGAAAAAGAAGCAATTTTTGTCTCTTATGGATTGAAATCAATTTAGGAACTAATAAAATGGCGTATTGGTTTATGGGTTCTTCACACTCCCTTTCACAAAAAGAAATTACATTCACAGACGACACACAAACAACAATTTAAGGTTTCATTTTCTATTAAGTGCAACAACAACAAGAAGATGAAGAAGATATGGAGAAGAAGAATCAATTTCGTGTGAGAGCATCAACGCGAGCTGCGACCTCATCAAAATCTGGGACGTTGGATCCCTTAGGCTGCCACGAGGCTGTTCTACGACTCATCCTCCTTATCCCCTCTCCGCTTGCTTTCTCCATCGACTCCAATCTCATGTTCTTGCTACTTTGCATCACCGTCAAATCTACTACTCTGTCTTCCTCATCAGGTGGCGGGTTCGCTAATCGTCTTCTCACTGATCTCGGTTTTGGTCTTCCGGCAGCAGTCGGCGATTCTGTTTCAGATCATTCATTACAATATTACTATCACTATTGCTTGCTTGATTGCTTGTGAATATTAGTTATATACTCACCACTGTCGCCGGCCACAGGATGAGATTTGGTGATCATCTTCTTCGGAAGCGGAAGGCTTTCCTGTTTTTCCATTTTGGGTTTGTTGCTGTAAGGCGCAGGCATGGCGAACCTGTAGTAGAAAGGTTTGGTTTCGTTATCCTCCTCTGGGACAGAGACACTACTCTCGCTTGTCGCACCCATGGGCTTCTTCTCCTCCTCCTCCTCCAAAGACTCTGTTCTGCCATGAAACGAAAGGCTGCCTCTTTTTTCTTCTATGGTCTTTTCTGAATTATTGGCCTTGTCTTGCTTTGTTTTGGGTTTAGGTTCTTCAGTTTCCACGTGATGATGATGATGATGATGAGATGGTGGTGGTGTGTAGAGCCTCAGCTCCAAAGACTTGGCATCCCATTTGATGGAGTATTCTCTTGCGATTTCTTGCAACATCTCAACCTTCATTTCCTTTGAGGGGGGCTCTGCTTTGAATTTCTCTACAAACTGTGCATTCCAATGGAGGAGTCAGCAACAAGTTGTCGTTTACATTTATTATAAGTAGAATGTATCAAAGAGTAGTGACTACGACCTCAGGATTCACAAACTGTTCAAGTGAAGTGCCGTATCTGTCAGTAAAGAAAGACCTAAGATCACGGAGCTCAGGCACTTCAGAGACTCTAGCAGCCGCATATACAAGGGAGGCGATGGCCTCGCGACACTCCTCTGGGCATTTGCTGCATAAAAGACCTATTGATGTTGATTTTACAATGGGATGATTGAATCCCCCCCACAAGCAAAGAGAGAGAGATTGTACCTGGATTTCTGTAAAAGAGATACATTGGATGCAACACAGACGCAGAATTGCTCCAACGAATCGTAACAAGACAGTCTCTTTTTCTCTTCAATAAGCCCCTCTGCCTGTTAACACACAACGAGAATGAGATCAAACCATCTCTATCTAAATTATTATCTTCTCGTGTGTTTGTTTATGGGTTTCTTAAGCAACAATTCACTCTGTTGTAACCAGCTGTGACTTCATTTAAAATAAATTGAAGTTTCTTCTTTTTGTTTCCCACCATATACCAAAACGTAAGAAGCAATTATTTAAAGGAAAACATCGTTGACCCCTTTTTTTGTGGAAAAGAAATTAAAGAAATGTATTTGTGTATGCTGCTTTCACGTTCGGAGAACCAATAAAATCCACGAGACTCCATTAAAACATGTGGAAGCCGATACAGAGGACATGAAGAATCAAATCTCCAGGCTTTTATGGATTCTAAACTAATTACTTGTTGATGAAGACATAAACAAAACGTAAAGAAAAGAAAAAGTTACCCTGCCGTAAGCATTGTAATCGAGGTTGTTCTTGAGAAGATCAACAATGTCGTTCTTGAGATATTTGCAAACAGAGTTTTTCTTCCTCTTCACCGTATCGACTCTTGTTTTCGTTAGCTTCACCAAAGACTTGCTGACAAATCCAAAATGATTCTTTTTTTTAAATGCAAATCAACAAAGAAAACAAGAAAACAAGAAGAAACAAGGAAAAGAAGATACCATTTGGTATAAAATTTGGGTTTGAACAGGCCATCAAGCATTTTGTCTTACGAAGATCTTTAACAGAGATAGGAAATTTTCTTGTTTATGGTTTTTGTTATTGTTTTTGTTGTTGTTATCTCTCTCTTTCGTGCAAAAGAAAGAGAGAGATAGAGAGAGAGAGAGAGAAGAAATGTCGTCCTTTTGGGGGAAAGAAACAGAGAAGGCGATTTTAGGCAAGGCTTTATAAGAAAGAAGAGAGAGAAACGACCATGGTGTTTGAGGGTTGCCCGGGTCAACCATGAGATCTCAAGAAACGGACTTTGGTTTCCCAAGAAAACCAAACAATCTCTCTGTCTCCGCTTTTATTGATAGAAAGAAAGTATATATATCTTCTTCTTGTATTTGGTCAATGACCAAAATTGCGCGCGCTTTGGGGTGTGGAGAGAGCTGTAATTGCTAAAACAGGCCTATGATCCTCTTCCTTCTCTAAGCCCCAAGCCCAAGTCACTCTATGGTACACAAAAGTCTTTATAATATAAGGTTAAATTACTTTAAGTGTAAGATTTTTTGGAAATGCATATAAGGTTGAACCAATTATGTAGAGATAATAATAGTAAGATTGCAGAAGAGAGAATGGGTTTCTTTTGTACAAAAACTTGATGCACTGCATGCTTCATAATATACTTATATAGGTAAATACATCATCACAACACAAGACGAGAATGACACTCTTTGTTGTTGTGTTGTGGATTTATCATCGTTCAACAATCTTCGATTTGTAGGCTTCTCTTAATGTTGTGAAGCGTGACCGAGACGAGGTTTGTGACGGACTCAACTGACTCCATATTCAGCTTTGCTGCAGGAGAAGGGTTGATGAGTGTTTGGAGAGCGAGTGTGAGCAAAGAACCTCCTTGGTTGTCTCTGTCTTCCTGCGTTGTAGACGTGATAACCAGTGGCCGTGACTCCACTCCATCGGGTATGATTGAGAATCCAGAGGGCAGAATTTGGATATTGCTTGGATCATGTCCTGCTATCACCATTTGTGTTTTGTTTATGTCTACGGGAGCGTATACGACCACCGACTCATAAGAGTTTGTGCAGCTATCTTGCAGCATCCATATGTTTTTATCTCTCGATTTCACTGCCTGCAATTGTTAATTAGTTGTGAGATCATGATTAGAATTATATATAGACTTGGAGGCCAAGAGAAACCTGAATAGACACTGAGTTGCCTCTGTCTTGTCCCTTGGATAAGCTTGCAATAGACTGAACATGTGATCCGGTGGACAAAGCGTCCCACTATTCACATTATAGTTCAGTTAAGGAGGGTTACATATCCATTGGTTATATATTGTTGGTATGATGTAAGTTACCTCATGGCGACGAGCTTCGTCTCTGAAGAAATCGAAGAGGAGAGTGGGAGAAACAGGTAGCCAAAGGGAGGAAGAAGCGCATACGATAACTCCAGTGGGCTCTCCAGGATCATGGAGGTTCTTTCTCGAACAAACCCTCATGTCTTGTCCAGTTTTGGTGGTGATTTTGGTCCATTGATTGTAGCTTGATGCAGCAATGGCTCGGTAGAAGCTTTGTGTCATCCTCTGCGCCATCTTCAGCACACTTTTTCTTCCGGCCAGCGTTGTTACACCTGATCATGCATCGGGATTTGGGGTTTAGAACGAGATCTAGTATAAAAGAATCCTCAGAGAGAGAGCAAGAGAGACAGACCGAGAGAGTCCTTGGTGGGAACGTTGGTAGCCATGAAGAAGACGAGGCGTTCGCAATGGAGTTGGAGGGTGGCGACCCAATGTCGAGCCCCAAAGGCCAAGCCGGTGTTGACAAAGGAACGAAAGAGAGGCTGAACGTTGGTGGAGGCCGACAAGTCAAGATGCTCCACCCAAGTGACCTTGGAGTGGCCGTTGGAGGTGTCCTCGATGATGCAACCTGAGGGGCGTTTCCGACATTTGAGGAGAGAAGCCTCTTTCTCTTTATCCGTGTTGTCCGAGACTGAAACATCCATGATGATCCATTTGTCAGGGCTCAGCTGTTGGCAACTTCTAACAAAGTACACTTCTCTTGATGGAACCACCGGAGTTAGAAGTTGCATCTCCGCAAACATCAACTGAATGGCCCCGTCGATCCTTGAAGGCCCTTCTCCCTGTCGGATTACATCAACTGTCGCCGCCTTTGAGACCATGCACGCAAACATGTCTTTCCATTGCCCCTACATGCACATCATCATTCATTTATACGTGACCACCGTACATATAATCAATGAACAAAACAAAAAGTTACCACATCCATGAAACTCTGAGCAAGTTTGTGTGCGTCCATAAACACAATCCCAACATCTCTAGATACTTCGATGGACTTCCTCCCGGAGAGGGAAGAAGCCTGAGCTTGGGGAAACTCCTTGAGATACTCATCATAGTTGAGAATCTCACGGCCAGTCTCAACACTGCGGAGCCATAGAGGTTCCCCGGAGGTGGCCATCTTCTGGAGTTCAAGGGTGGCTCGGTTGGCAATCTCCCCGATGCGAGACTTGTCGAGGGCAAAGACGCTCGTATAGAAATCGAGAGAGCCAAGACAATGTTCTTTGTCGTTGGAGCAAGAGGCCTGCATTGGATAAGGAGTCCGTCCTAAAGCAGCACGAAGCTTATCCAGCTCGGCTTTAAGCGTAGAGTTTTCGAGGAGGAGATCGTCAGGGCCTCCTCCACAGCTGGGGCAAGAAGAATTGGCCTTGGAGAAAGACTCTCTCATAGCTTTGTTTTCCTCTCTCAGCTTCTCTAGTTCCGCTTTCAGCAGCGAGTTCTCGTGTCTTTCTTGAATAGCCTGATGTCCATGATTTATTTAGTCATTACTAGTAAGCCTATATATAGTCTTTTTAAAAGTTATAAAAATCCAACTATATATATGAGGATATACCTTGATCTGTGTGCGGCGGTTTTGGAACCAGAACTTAACCTGGCGAGGAGCCAACCCTAACTGCTTGCTCAGTTGCTGCCTTTGCTTCTCGTCCGGATGTGGTGTCTCTTTGAATAGCCTGCATGCGTGCAACCTCAAATTCTCACCAACATATATATAGATATCGTTTCCAGTTTCTCCCATTCTTCATCTATTGCATTATATATTTATATGTCCGGTAAAACCCGAAACTCTAACATATATATACGTGCAAGCAAATGAACCCTAATTAGCAACCTATACACATATAGATGGAGGCTTTGATTTATAATCAAGTGAAACAACTAAAACATTTGTCCCGTTTAATTTGAGAATGTGCTATATAACTAGTCAAATCGCATTACATGAATTATGCTTCTTCTTTTTCAGGCTCTATCTAGTAATCTAGTAATATAGACAAAGTAATACATGAAATAAACATATTCGGGAAGAAAGGATGAGATAATATATATATTCATGCGAGTTTAAATCAAAGGAAAATGCTAATACACCCGACGAATGAAATGGTCATAGAAAAAGGGTTAGTATATATATAGTTAAGGAAGGAAGGAACTTACGCTTCCATGTGTCTGATCTGATCGGTGGTGTGGCGATGGTACTTCTTCCGCTTCCTCTTATTGGTCTTGTTGGCAGCCCCATCATCCTCATCCTCATCCTCCTCCTCGTGATCCTCACCGTCAAAGTCCTCCTCTGATCTGGATCTCGTGGGTCCAGAGTTCTCGCTGCTCATCTCCACCGTACGATCCTCATCCTCAACTGCCCTTCTGCCCAAAAGGTCTTCCTCACGGTTCGTGCTGTTGGAGGAAGCATTCCGGAATATCCCAGCCTATGTAACCATTTTAAACAAATTAAATATATCAATAGGAGTATAAGGAGTAAGAGAAAAGAGTATATGTATGTACGTACGAGAGAGAGGGAGAGTGCTGGAGAAGAGAAGAAGTCTTTGGTGGGTTGTTTCGATGACATTTCGATGGCCATTGACATATACGCTCCGATCTTAAGTCTCTTCTTCTTCCTCTTCCTTGTATTTATATATCTCTTATTTTATACCAAAACCTACATGTAAATATATATATGTTTTTACACATGTAAGGCTATATGCTAAGCTATTCCCTTGGGTATTATATAGACGGTCGTTTTTCAGATATTTCTCTATAAATAGTGCTTGACTTTTAGGTGCTTCGATTTTATTTATTTAACCCTTTCATTTTTAATATACTATAGCACATAATTAGTTTTTACAATCTTGCTGACTACTTCAATCTGACATTTGACTACTTTAAAACATATGTATAGCCACCTACATCAATTGCACTTCCTTCTTTTCTTATAAATATTCATTTTTTGGTTCCAACTTCGCTCTTTAATCTACATTCAAATTAAGTTATTTTCTTGTGCACAATTAATTGAGTTTTTTAAATATAATTTATTTCGGCACAAAACGTAGAAAACATGTGCTTGAACACTATTTCGACATTAATCATAAATTTAATCTGTTTAAACTAAATAATGGCGTTTTTGTGTAGAGAGGGAGAAAAGAATGAGAATAAGGGGGTTGCATGAATTAAGGGTATACAAACAAAAAACTAAAAAACTTCTCCGACTCTTAATTGAATCCTGTGTAGAGAGTAGAGAGAGAAAGACACATATTATTGTTTTTAAAATGTCAACAAAAAAGAGAGAAGATTGACTGTTAGATACTCGGATTGACTCAACTAACTTTAAGCACCTAATTCTCCAACCGCATTTTCTGCTTTCTTCTTCCCTCCTTAATTACCATCATTACTCTTATTATTATGACCTCTATTTTATTATTTTATACTTTTAATATGTACGTAGTAGCATCCACTATTATCGTTCATTAATTATTATTCTATTCTTAAATTCAATTAGTAACTTATACTATATACATAAAATGTAGTAACATTACATTCTCGGTATTTCATTAGGTTAAAAGTATACATTCTCGATATTTCGTTAGGTTTTTATTTTATTTTGGTCGATATTTCGTTAGGTTAAAAGGTATATAAACTTGGGTGGAAAGCAAGGAAAGTAATAATGGGGTGTGCATATATAGGAAAATGGGAAAGCATCGGTGAAGAAGATAATGTGTAGAACGACACATATGCATGGAAACATTAATTAGAATAATGGTTTGAGATCTAGTAACTTATTATAATAGTGCTAATATTCACGAAACCCAAACCTAACTAAACATATAGATAAAGTAGTCGAGGAAGAGTTGTTGAATAAGTAAAGAAAATAAAAAAGAGGGAATATAGAGAGAGAGAGAGAATCGATGAGGTGAGGGAGCAACGGAAAGAGACGCCTGAATTTGGAATGTCAACTAGAGCGCATTTGACTGATCGTTGCTCATTAATTTCAGCGACCTTAAAAGGAAATGAATGCTCTTTATGGGTTCGCCTCCAACCTCTTTCCATTTCCTCCTCCCTCTCTCTTTCTTTTTTCTTTTTTAATTATTACTCCTACTTACTTATCACATTGTATATCACTACAACATAATATATATATGAATTAACTTTTTCATGTAAAATGGAAACCTTCTTCCTGCACTTTAATAGAACACTAATCCTATTCCTATTTCCCATCGTATATATGCATCCCGTTACGTACATATCGCAAGATACATTCACTATGTGGCTACCTACATATATACTTACATATGTTTTACAAGTGTCTTTTAGTTTTACACAAAGGAGAGTACGTACGTGACTAAAAAACTATACATAGGTATACTGACGAGAACATGTTTGGAAAAAGCTAAGATCGAGGTTACTTAAATTAAGTGATAATATCTATGTATGCACGTTATTTAAACAAATCAGCGTTTCAAAGCTTCATTTTGGTCTCCTACTATGCTTCTTTTACTTTATTAGTCGTACGGCCGATGGAATCGTTAGTTAGGAAAGGTAGATATCGGATGTATTAGGGGGAAGCAACCATATAACATTTACGTTCACCACATGCTCTTTAGTTTATTTATTAATTTCTTCTTTTTTCCGATTAATTAATTACTAGCTAGTAATGTGAGTCTATGACGTTCTCCTTGCTCTAAATCTATATCAACTATTAAATACCGACTATATAATTATCTTTTTGCTGCTTAATAATTCTATCTCTGAAATTACTACTAGTTATAATTTTGTGTAGAAAACTTCCCATTCCACGATAAATCTTCTACACAAAAACGGTCGGTTTCTTATTTGTTGGTTTTTGTTAGAAAGGCGAAAGAAAGCATCTAAGTTTGGAAGTAAGTAAATGGGTAGGGTCTACCGAATTAACCCTTAAGTTGATTCCAATATGCAACTCTTTATTTGCTGTTGTTTGGTTTTAACAACTACTGACTGTCCTTTTTATTTACGTACTTACAAATTACTACCTAGAAAGAGATATTGAACCACCATAATTAATTGCGTATGATCATATCTCACACTCATAGCTAAAGTTCTTTTTATGCAAAATGTGACATTGAGTTTGCACACGTGTGAAGATGAAACTGGTGGCTTGGGAGATTGTGCCAGATAAAGACAGTGAGGACAACTTGCTCCACATATAATTAATAACAATAGTATACCATATGCATGAGTCGTACGTTCCTAATATTCTTGGTACTTCAACCACAAAACATAAGATTGATAGTTAGTTGCGGACAACAAAATTAACCTATACATATATGTATCAGTATATACTACTATGAATTCGTACATTTTGCAAAAAATATTGCATGGAATGTTAACAAAAAATGACATACACATTATAGTATACATAGAAGACATAGATCATTATATTGTATTATATCAACAGAATTTAAATAGTCATTTTCACATTCCACTCTTATATATAGAGAGAAAAGTATTTCAACCCATTCACTCTGACAAATACGAGAGTTGTGTGATTATACCTTTGCGCATAACACACACACACACACAAACATATATATTGCGTATACATAATAAAACCAGTTTGAAATGAAACTTAAAACACCACCGACAAGGTATTTTGGGAGAGAATAGTAGCTAGACAGGAAACAATGTGAGTAGATTGTCGGAAGGTGTCGCTGTAGCACTGCTGTTTAGTAGTAATACACTATGACATCTCCTCGCTATTTATAAACTAATCGCATGCATGGTGGGCTCTTATAGGCCTAATACTGTTACTCTACTTATGGGCCTTTTTTGTTGTTTTTAACACAAAGTTTGCTGCTTGAAAGAAGGTTTCGTTAACAGTCAGTTGTTAATTTTTTTGGAGAGGAGAATAAAAAGCCCAACTCATTAAATGGGCTTTGTGAAGGCAGGCCCCATCATATCGTTTTAAAAAGCTCAAAAGGCCTCTTCATACCATACTTAAAAAGCCCAATGAATCGACGGTTAATATAGCCCATTTCTAAATGCTTGTACGAAATATATATTATGTGCTTGGCTGATTTTGCGTCATCATCCATCATCAGTGTCTTTCTTGTGTATATTATCATTTATCATCATCACACACACGAGCGAGGATCTTTCTTCTTCTTTTTTGTTTGTTTGCGTTCATACATTGCGGAGGCAAAACCCACATATGAAACATGTGTATACCATTTGTATCATTCTCTTAATTATTTCATTTTGTAACAGTAGTAGAAAAATGCGATTTTTTATATAAGGGGGGGTCGGTGATGGTTTAGGGTGGGGAGCAAAGCAGGTGATTAAAACCCAATCTACCCTCGGGAGCAGAGAAGAGTGAAGAAAGCATCTGAGGAGTGTTGCTTATGAAAGGAGGAATATGTTTAAAATCGCTCTCTCTCTAAAAAACCTCTTCTCCTCTTCGACTCGACGATTCCTCCTCCTACCATCATCATCATCATCATCATCATCGATTCATCGTCGTCTCTCCTCTCTAGGTACCAATCTCCTTCGACTTTTTCTGCTTCGCTCGTTGATCCTAGATCTGCCATTTTCTTTTGAATCTAAATCTCGTTACATTGCCTTGTTCGCTTTGTCAGATCTCATCATTTTTCGTTTCGTCGTTTACTTTCTGATTATTATTTTCCCCTGAGCATGATGAAATCCAGCTATAGCTCACGTCACGATCTTTTTGAACATTCAAACATAGGCTAGTACTAGAAGCTTTTGCAATGTGTAAATAACTCAGCACTGAGCTTCATCTTTGTATAGTAGCGCGTTGGGATGGATTCTGTTCGACGCACTTACACCATAATGCGAGGTCGTCACATGGACAAGCGTGTCCCTTCTAAAGATTTCCTCTCTGCTTTGGATAAAGCTGAATCTGCAGGTTTCTTCTCTGCCTTATTTTCCTATTGTATTGTCAAGAAACGTTTTGAATTTTTAGATTTAACAGAGCAGTAAGCAAACTCTATCACCTAGGATTATTTATTACTTCTAGAGAGCTTCTATGCCGATGAAATCATGTGTTAGATGAAGGAGGACTTTGAGATTTTGTTCCTTGGGCTCACCAAGTATGTATTTTATCATGTACCCTTTGGAGCTATGCTCTAAAAGTAAAGATCGATGTTTCTGACTTGTTTTACCAATTTCACTCGCACTTTGTCATTTCTGGTTTATAAAAAAGAAGAAATCTTGAAATCTCATTCCGCAGAAACTGACTGTGACTGTGAATTCCAGTGCGTCTGCCGACTGGGACAGGAAAAGACATCAGTAATCCTTCCTGGAAGCGATCTCTGCCTCACGTGCTCGTTGCATCGCTGACTTCTCTTTTATTCGGCTATCATCTTGGGTCTGTCCTTCTCACATTTGTACCTATATCTTTCTTCTTCTCATGTGTGCGCATTAACAGAAAGAAAACATGCTTCTCATGTTGCTTGACTGTTATCTTTTTCCTTAGTAGGGTAGGGTCAGTTGATAGACTTCAAATTGTGTTTCTTCTCGATGCATTGTTGTTGTTGTTCAAGCAGTCGATAACTTATATCTATATACCTCAATGACTCGATTTCTTTTGAATGCATGTAGTTGGGAAGAATAAGAAATTCATACTCTTTTCTGGACGCAGGGTTGTTAATGAAACTCTCGAAAGCATATCAATTGACCTTGGCTTTAGTGGGAACACCATCGCTGAAGGTATCTATTCAAGAAGAGAACTTGTTTTTTTTTCTTACTTTTATCCAGTGTGTCTATCCTTCCGGCTGATCATACCAAAAACCTTTTCCTGGTGCATTGAAGGTCTCGTGGTTAGTACGTGCTTAGGTGGCGCCTTTATTGGATCTCTGTTCAGCGGATTGGTCGCGGATGGTGTTGGGCGCCGTAGAGCTTTTCAGTTGAGCGCATTACCGATGATTGTTGGAGCTTCAGTGAGGTGATTCTTTTGTTCTGCTTAAATTTATTTTACGCTGTTGATTTTGCCTGACTGGGTACTGTTGGAACCTGTGTGGTATAGGCTTTTATCAGATACTTGTTTCAGTATTTCTTGGATTCTTATCATCCGGTTGATTGTTGGTGGAACCTTTTATGTGGTCAATTTGGATTAAAATTACTTCCTGCTGATTTGCTGAACTTTGTTGTCTAGTCACTATGCCGTTGGGATTCTTATATTAACTTTCTAGTTGTATGTCTATAGACCGACTATTTGTTGTGTAAATCGGTTGCTCCTTTGAACATATCTGGTCTCAAGTCATTGCTTGCTGGGTTTTCTCTCATTCCGAGGTGTAGTCACTAATAAGGTTTAAGTCAGTCGATTGCTATTTTATCCAGAGTCTCTGTCTAGAATCACAAGATCTGTGTGCTTACAAATGCGCTGTTTGCAGTGCATCAACCGAGAGTCTTGAGGCCATGCTCCTGGGAAGGTTTTTTGTTGGAATTGGGATGGGCATAGGCCCTTCTGTTACAGCTCTCTATGTCACTGAGGTACTTCATATACCTTCTCTTTGTTTCTGCATTTGTTTTTCTATGATCGCTATATGAAATTGCTTCCTCACAGACTGTTGGTGTGAATAGAAATTGATGTACAATTCAGCGGTGAGTCTTTGAATTGATCCTTCAGTTACCCAAAATTTTTTTTCTAAAGATGGGATTCAACACCTTTCTTTTTCTATCAAAAGCTATTTATAGTCAATGTAAATAGATGTCAATTGGACCGTTCATTGATGCGCAGAAAATTCATTTTAATAAAAAATTCATCTTGGAAGCTTTATTCGCATCACTAGATTTACATAAAGTAAACCGAAGGTTCTCTAGGCACATGACTTTCACTAACTCGCTAGATCTATATATCTTATTTAGAGCTAGACTCAAACTTTGGCATTGCAGGTATCACCTGCTTATGTAAGAGGCACATATGGGAGCTCTACCCAAATTGCGACATGTGTTGGACTCTTAGGTTCACTATTTGCTGGAATCCCAGCAAAAGACAATTTTGGCTGGTAAGATACTGACAAGAACTCGAGGAATGCAAGTGTAAATAGCCTCAATGGCCTGTTACAATGCTTTAAAGCTTAACCTTAAAGCTTGTGCTGGCGAAGTTAAGGGCTCTGATAGGTTTCGAACCAGCTATATCTTCTAGATAGGAGAAGATTGTAACCCTATGCCATTCGTAAATTCCAAGTGTATGGTTTTCCGTTATTTTTTTCTTGCTTCAGGTGTCATGTTTGATTTTAGTTGTTCACTCTTATCTGCCTATCGGCAATGTGGATTTTTGGTGTTTGGTTGAAATGCTGCAAATCTGTAGGAATCCCCTCATCTTAGATCCAAATATTTTGCTGCAAATTCATTAATAGAATCTGATTTGAGAGAGCTTTTTATGCAGGTATTACTGAAATTTAAGCTACTTGCAGATCACATGATTTGAACTACTTGGACGATGGTCATCAATATTAACAAGAATGCATGCCATTCAGACATCTTGGCAGATTGGTCAGCTAATAGGTTTCATGTTCTTGATTGTTTAAGGTGGCGTATATGCTTTTGGATATCCACAGTCCCAGCTGCAATGCTTGCTATTTTCATGGAATTCTGCGCTGAAAGTCCTCAGTGGCTTTTCAAGGTGATTTTTTTTTCTCATTTTTAACCCGCATAGCTCTTAATGGCATTTCATTGACTACTTTTTCGTTGATTCCCTTTCTCTAATTTAATCTTAGAGAGGAAGGGCAGTCGAAGCTGAAGCCGTGTTTGAGAAGCTACTGGGAGGGACATACGTCAAAGCTGCCATGGCAGAGTTAATGAAGTCGGATAAGGGAGATGACGCGGATTCAGCCAAATTGTCAGAATTGCTTTTTGGGCGCAGTTTTAGAGGTATGTGTGAGCTCTAAACCATCAAGATTGTGACAACTTGTGGCATTGTTTTTGAGGTCAAAGTATTCCGGAATTGGTATCTTGTCAAATAGTAGATTTAGAGTTTGATTCCCACTGAGATTGGATGAAATGAGATTGTGGTTAGACCTGATTGTCAAAGAGTTTAATCATATATGTGGAAGGTATGTTAGCTGTTTCAACTGGATCTGTAGCCAAAAAGAGTCATTGTTGTTTGCAAAAATATATGGATGACATGTGAAGCCTGTAACTTCATTCGTTTTTACGTTTTAATTTTCTCCATTTGCAGTGGTTTTCATTGGATCTACCCTTTTTGCTTTACAACAGTTGTCTGGGATAAACGCTGTGTTCTATTTCTCATCAACTGTATTCAAGAAAGCTGGTGTACCTTCAGCCTCTGCGAACATATGTGTGGGTGTCTGCAACCTCTTAGGTATTAAAGTCTGTAAACTCCAATATGGGTTGAAAGGCATCATCGTGCTCATGATACTCTTGATAAGCAAAATGGTGATCTGTTCTTAAAACACATGTAAAACATCATTCATGCTGCCATACAGGTTCTACTGTAGCGGTGGTTTTGATGGATAAGCTAGGGAGAAAAGTGTTGCTTATCGGGAGTTTTGCTGGCATGGTAATGGTTGAGTGCGAAAATCGCTATTTGAATTAAAACCTAACACAGCTGATACTTATAGAGCTCACATGTATATGCATATAAACGTGTAACAGGCAGTATCGCTGGGTCTCCAAGCAATAGCATATACCTCATTTTCGTCACCCTTTGGAACCTTGTTTCTCTCGGTTGGAGGAATGCTTCTGTAAGTTTTCTATTACAACTATGGTAGTGGAGAAGGAAGGAGGGGGAAGGTGCTACTATGATAAAATCTGGGGTGGTGATGTTGAAAATGCAGGTTTGTGTTGTCATTTGCAACTGGAGCAGGTCCAGTTCCAAGTCTTCTCCTGTCTGAGATATGCCCTGGTCGTCTCCGGGCAACAGCATTGGCTGTTTGTCTTGCTGTTCACTGGGTATGGCTCTTGTTTTCTCTGTGTGGATACTTGTTATAAGGAGATCTAATAATACATAAGATTTGGAGAATGATGACAGGTAATAAACTTCTTTGTGGGGCTGCTGTTTCTGAGAATGTTGGAGCAACTAGGTTCGGTGCTTCTAAATGCAATATTTGGATTCTTCTGTGTGGTGGCAGTTATCTTTGTGCAGAAGAACGTGATTGAGACTAAAGGGAAGAGCCTCCAAGAGATTGAAATTAGTCTGCTCTCTGCCACCCAGTGATCTTTCTCCCATCATTATTTTGTTTTTGTTCCGCTTGGAGTAAAATGTACTACTATGAATACGGAAGTAGGAGCGAGTAGTAAGTAAGTAGGCACCAACAAAGTATAAGACATTTCAACTGATATTCTAATAAGACAGGAACCAAAAGGTATACATACAACTTCTATCTAAACTTGTTTCTTATTGTTCTGTCTTGCTTTGCAACATCAGATTTCTGCTTCTTTTTTCACTTTGTTTCTTCAGTCGATCCTCTTCAGCCACCCACACAACTATTGCCTCTGCTTATTCTTCATGAATTTTGTGTGGTTGCAAGATTCAAAAACATATGTGCTCTTCCTCGTTTCCTTGCCTACATTCATTTGCCACGTGAAACACCTTCCCGTTGTATTGCAACCACAGGCTCGTTACATCTAAGACACCTGAAAGATGCTGCTGAAGCGCAGCGAGTCCTTATGCAGTAATAACAGTACCTGTCACAACTCATTTCTTTTAACTCTAAGAATTTGACTTCACCCCATCCTCAACAACATCAGCTCTGTCTTATATAAGGATTGGATTGTACCCCTCACATACGCAATCACATGCTACGTAGCTTCTAGTAGACTTAATTATCCGGAAGGTTAGTTACACCCACCCTTTTCTGATCCAACAAATTTGCAGAGGTACACAGAAAAAATACCATACCTGTGCTGACAAGGCAGAGCAATAAACGGAATTGCTGGATCCACTTGGCAAATGGGGCAAATCACTGCATCCTCTTTAGTGATTGAGGACTTTTCCTTGGCAAATGGACTAAGAATATTCTTAACAGCTGAAGAGTTGAGCAGCGGAAGAAGCAGCAAAAGCATTTCCTGAATATCACCATACAAATCCAAAGCTAAATGATACTCAGAATTGATAGGCTGCCAAACAGTTAAACTGACGACTGCTTATGTGAGCTGCACACAGAAGAAGACCTACCGAAAACTCATTCCAGACGAGTTGGCGGTTCATGTACTCGAAGCTGACAGATCGGTTCATATGGGGACTCCTGTAGACAAGCCGAGCTTTTAAAGCTTTTTCAATGAGGTTCCTATACCTAGATCAGTAAAGAAAAAGAAATTTAAAGGATGTGAGAACCATCAACATGTTTCTTAACGTGATTTTGGTTCTGGCTTCAATCTTTTTCAATAAAATTTCTTAAAGTCCAGCAGTCTCAAGGAGCGGTAAAAATTCATTAGGATATGCATAAAAAATGAAGGAGATCATGTACCAGGGTGTACCTTCCCGTATAAAGAAATGAGAGTAGGTTAAGAAAAGATGCAGCTTTGTAAATGCCTTCGATTCGTTGAACGAAGGTCCAAAGTCGCCTGGCCAATGGTCTCTACAGAAAAGCAATCAACAATCTTTATGACGTTGCAGATAAAGAACACTGAACTCTATGGGAGGGTTACAATAACACACACACACGCACCTGGTCAGAATCACCCCATCTACGGAAAGCAGAAAATGACTGCAAACGGGAGAAAAGATACTGACCACCAACGGAGGCAAGACAGTACAAAATCTTTTGAGGAGCAGTGAGACCAGGTCCTTCGAGTCCTGTTCTGACTACACGTAGGAGGGGCAGTAAGTAGAGCGGCAGTGAGGAAGAGGAAAGGGAAGGAGGAAGAAGTAATAACCTTTCTCCAATTGGTCTGCTACACGTCGTTCATCTCTGTATCGGAGATTCATGAGAGCATTTCCGGGGGTGGGTTTGTCGACCCAAATAGAGAATCTCCAGATAAGGAACTCAAGGAAAGCATCGAGCTCTGGTTCGTATTGAAAGAGCATTCCTGGCTAAGAGACAGTGAGAAGATAAAGATTGATGTAGGAAAGATAGAGAGGGAAGGTGTGAGGATTGATGAACAATACCTTCATCAAAGTGAAAACCTTAACTAACTGTTCCTTTAACATGGCAGACATTTCAACATCGAGTCGTGCAGCGTCAAACTGATTCACTCTAGAGATTGCAACTGGTATAAGTGACTGCCATAAGATAAAAACCACAGAGTATAAGCGAAGCCACGAGACGAGACCAACAAAAGAAGAAGAAGATGAAATCTGAGAAGCGTACCCGGTGGGAAGAGAGAAGCGATTGGGACTGAGGCAGCAGGCTGTGATAAGAACGGATCCAAGCATCGTCAGGAGGCGGCGTCATTAGCGGCGGGGATAGGGGTTTGTTCAATCGATAGCTTCTTCTCCGTCGCAAATTTGGATCAGTTTTAAGGAAGAAGGAAAAAAAAGAACAAGTAGCTATTAGATAGGGCCTTTATTACTGGGAAAGGCCACATAATGATTTATTAGATAGGCTTGGGCCTTTATTATTGGGCAAGGCCTATAATTATATTATTTTGGTCAAAAAAGCGAATCTATTGCTTGATGTGGACTTGGCCCGGAGATTCAATCACGTGGACTCCCTCCTCATCACATCATCGCCACCCAATCCATGATCAGAAGAACCAATGATGGCGGCTATGCACACATCGGCGGACTTGTTCGGTTTGAATCCCAACACCTTTAAGCAGCGTGATCGGAGTTCTGTTGCTTGCTCTCTGCCCCATCATGCCTCTCCGGTAAGGAAGCTTCCTGTTCTCCTCTTCGACGTTATGGACACCATCGTCCGTGACCCTTTCTATCGCGACGTTCCGGCCTTCTTCCGGTGAATCCTCCTTCTACTCTATTTCTTTCTTGCCCCACTCTGCTTCTGATCCTCCCCCTCATAAACATTCAGGATGCCGATGAAGGAACTACTAGAGTGCAAGCATCCAATGGCCTGGATCGAATTTGAAAAGGGCTTCATTGATGAGGTACCATCTGAATCCCCACCACTCTTTCCTCTTCTGGTGTTTGAGTTTTGGTATCATCCTTTAGGAGGAGCTTGCAAGAAAGTTCTTCATAGATGGGAGGGACTTTGATTTAGAAGGTAAGACACATAGACATAGTAGTAGGCCTTGGCTTTTGGGTTTCTTTCTGCTCATCCTCTTTGTTGATTTTTAAAGGGCTAAAGGAGTGCATGAGATTAGGATACTCCTACATTGATGGAATGCAACAACTTCTTCATACCTTAAAAGCTGACAACTTCCACATTCATGCTTTCACCAATTATCCCATCTGGTCTCTTTTCCATCCCTTCTATTTCATTATTTGCCTCCTCTTTTTTTTACCAAACTCTTGTATCATTTCATCATAGGTACAAAATGATCGAAGACAAGTTAAACCTTTCCGCCTACTTATCATGGACCTTTTGTTCCTGTAATGCTGGTACCACTCTTACTACTTATTGCTTATCCCATTAACACCCACTCTCCTCTTACAACTCCTGATGTCTTTTGTCTTTCAGGGAAGAGGAAGCCTGATCCAGAGTTCTATATCGAGGTTGTAGCACATCTAGGAGTTGAACCTTGTGACTGCATTTTCATTGATGACAGGTTTGAAAATGTTTGTATCTTTACTCGTTGATTATACAGAGAAACTATTCTGACCTGTGGGAGTATCTGATACGCAGGCCAACCAACGTGAAGTGTGCTATAGAGATTGGGATGCATGGATTGTGTTTTGAGAATGCTGATTCGCTCATTAAGGATCTCTCGCGTCTTGGGATCAATGCCTCAGCACCTAAACTGTGATTGGATGTCATTGTAACTTGTATTGCATCTTGGATGTAATCTGTAGTGCAAGTGATAATAAGTAGAGCCCATGAGTCTAGGGAGTGGAGGCAGAGGGACATTGAAGATGAAGAAGAGGAGAGAGAGGGTGACGTGATTGCAGAAAGATGAAATTGGGGAGAGTAGTGTGTCTGATACCGGTTTTCTTTGAGTTTAGCAACTCCAGAACAGGTTGGTCCTTCTTCCTCATATTTTCTTGAAAAGGGATAGAAATATATGATTAGTTGTCTGTCTCAATGGATATGAGTTGGATACATGGAATCACGATTAGTGTTTTTGGGTTTTCCAGGCTTGTATTTTGCTCGTTGGTCCCTTTTGGTTTGTCTTCAGTAGAAACTCATTTCATATACATATGTGTGTTTGTGGGGCTAAATAAAATTAAACGTTATATAAGTATTAGACAAATTAGTTTAAGGTTTACATATTGTGAAATGGTTTAATTAATTAAGGTCCCTCGAGATAGCAGGAATACAGCTTGAAGTGCGCGAAATGGCAGTCTTATGAGTTGTGGGTTTAGGGCTAACAGACTGGCCTCTGGTGCTTTTCCTCAGCATATCTCTCATGGCCTCAGCTTGGAAGAGAACAGGATACTCCCTCCCTAGCTTGTTGAACCTGAGACAAGCGCTCATGTGCTCCTTCAAGGCCCCTTCAAGCCCTTTCTCTTCCCTCTTCCCCTTCTCCTCCTTCACCGCCTCTGAGCAGAGGCCACATATCCACTTCCCAAAGAACTTCTCCCTCACCCTCTCTATGTACTCCAGGGTGCACTCCTCTCTCATCCCGCAGCACTCACACTTTGCCTTCTCCACCTCCTCGATCGTCCCCAGTCCTTGCTCTTCTTCTCTGTGGAAACTCAACGATATGTCTGATAGGGTCCTATGCAGGGACTCCTTAGCTAGCTTTGGTGGGGGTGGTGGCTTCACCACACTTCCGCTTACGCTCTTCCTTCTTCCGTTTGGTGCCATCCAGTCTTCTAATAAGGTTATCCAAGAGATAACAATGTCTCTCTATTTATAAGCGGTGCAAGAGGCCGGGTTAATGTAATCATGTGTGGTTCAGCTTTGCCGATCTCATGTAGGTGCTCATGCAATAGCGACGAACCATTCACTTTCTTTGTTTCTTTAACTTTTCACAACAATACTAATTAATGAAGCCATCAAGTGACACAAGTTCACGTGGTACAATGCAACTGGCAGCTAGCAACCTTTAACTAAGTAAAACTCTTCCGAGTATAAATATATGGGGATACAAAAAAAAAGAATGAAGAAACACACAATCCAATCTCAGTTTCTTTGTTTGCAACTGATCTCAACTGGATTTCATGCGTCTCTTTTTAAAATGTAAACTTGCAATTGGAGTCATGTTGCGCTCTGGTTCATGTAGTTTCGTTAAGGATCATAAATTTAGCCACACTGGAACCTTGACAATGATGTAACTAAAGCAAGGGCTCGAAAATCGTGTGGACGCGGGTAAAAAGGAAGTACATGGATCCCAAAGACAATGATAGGTCACGTGTGTGTGGGTTTTGTCTAACCACATAAAACAGAGAGACAACATGGAGTCGAGGAAGACCACTCATTATGAAGTTTAAAGTAGAAACTTGTAAATATATGCGATATTTGGAGTGGAGAGTAAAACCACAAGTGGATTGGGTAGAAAACTAAACATTGAATGGATCAAGTGGGCTTTAAATTAAACTAATGGGCATTCCAGCATTCCTGGTAAAAGGGCTTTGAAAGGAATTGACATTTGACAGACACACTTGTTTATAGAAATAATAATAGGAAAAAAGAATAATCAAGAAGTATGAAATGATGAGGAAGGAAGAGTAGAGGAGCTGTTGCGAGATATGGATATGGTCTTCTTCTGAGTAATTATGGGGTATTGTTGTTGGTGAGGAAGAGACCTTACAATTCAGAAGCTTTTGTTTAGAAGTAGAAAAAAGGATGTGAAATGTGAAACTGTGGCAGAAAGAGTTGGAAGGAATTGAAAAGTAGTTAGAGCGTGATTGGCGCAACTAGGAAACAGTTGTAAACATTTAAAATATATATGGTTGACTTGACTCTCTCTCCTTGTATAAGGTATGGGTAGACCAATTCAATCATCCTCTCTTTATATCCATATCCTGAGTGTGTTTAATCCTAATAAGTTCACATATCAATTGACTTTGAATTATATCAGTCTAGTCTATCTATCTAGATGCTTTCCCTCGGGTCTTCCACAAATGTGTCGTATTGACTCCTTCATCTGCACTTTCCAGAACACAATGACTGACCATCTTCTGCTCTGCTGCCTTTCTTTTATTTTACCTTTGGTTAAAAGAAAGGATGTTACTCGGTAGAATCCTATTGTTGACTTTGACAAATAACAGAATCGTTTGTTTTTCCTTATAATAAAGAAAGAAATGATCAATTATTAGAGAGATAGATATGATTATTAAATGATGAGGAAAAAAAAGAGAGGCAGCCGCCATCCATCGATCGATCATCAGCAGTCAGCACATCGCAATTGACCAAAGCTCGTTTAACGACAATTGCTTTGTTTATAGTATTTTAGTGGCAACTAAAAGGAGCGAGAGAGGAAGGAAATATCTCAGGCATGGAGGATTGATGGATGGAAAAGTCAGCCTTGATGTTCTTCCCTTCCCTCCCTATTTATCCCATTTTCTATTCCCTCTTCCTTCCTCATTGCATCTCTCTCTTCTCTCTTCAACCAAATCTCCACGGGACTTACTTAGATCATATCTCTAAAACTTTCTTAATTTTGATTGAGAGAGAGTGAGAGAGCAAGAATGGATTACCCAAATCTTCCGTTAAGCAGCGGAGGTGGGAGTATGCGCCGTAGCATCAGCCGTAGTGTCAGCAGAGCCAGCAGAGGCCTTGAAGACATCTTCTCCTCCGGCTCACGACGCACCCAGTCCGTCAACGACGACGAAGAGGCCCTTAAATGGGCTGCCATCGAGAAACTCCCCACCTACAGCCGTCTCCGCACCACTCTCATGACCTCCGTTGTCGAGGATGACGTCTACGGCAACCAGCTCCTCAGCAAGGAGGTCGACGTCACCAAGCTCGACGGCGAGGACCGCCAGAAGTTCATCGACATGGTCTTCAAAGTTGCCGAGCAAGACAACGAGCGAATTCTGACCAAACTCAGGAACAGGATTGACAGGATCGGCATCAAACTTCCCACAGTGGAGGTCCGGTACGAGCACCTGACCGTCAAAGCAGACTGCTACACCGGTAACAGATCTCTCCCAACGCTTCTCAACGGGTTGAGGAACATGGGAGAATCTCTTCTTGGCCTCATTGGGATTCAGTTTGCCAAGAAAGCTCAGCTCACTATCCTCAAAGACATCTCTGGGAGCATCAAACCCTCCAGGATGACTCTCTTGCTGGGACCTCCTTCTTCTGGGAAGACCACTCTTCTCTTGGCCCTCGCCGGCAAACTCGACAAATCCCTTGAGGTCTCTGGTGATATCACCTACAACGGCTACCGCCTCGACGAGTTTGTCCCCAGAAAGACCTCTGCCTACATTAGCCAGAACGATCTCCACGTTGGTATCATGACCGTTAAAGAGACTCTTGATTTCTCCGCTAGATGCCAAGGCGTTGGCACCCGTTACGGTATCAAACAATCTTGCTTCATCAACCAAACATTCATTTCTCTTGTTTTTTTGCTGAATGAATCCTCCTCTTGCAGATCTGTTGAACGAGCTAGCAAGAAGAGAAAAGGACGCTGGAATATTCCCGGAAGCCGATGTCGATCTGTTCATGAAAGCCTCGGCTGCTCAAGGGGTTAAGAGCAGTCTCATCACTGATTACACTCTCAAAGTGAGCCCTGCGCTTCTCTTCTTACAATTTAGCAGGAGAATCTTTTGTTTGATACTATAGCTATAGCTAGTAGTAAAACTGATAGATGACCTTGGCATGGAACAGATTCTGGGGCTTGACATTTGCAAGGACACCATAGTTGGAGATGACATGATGAGAGGTATCTCGGGAGGTCAGAAGAAACGTGTCACCACCGGTGAAATGATTGTTGGGCCTACCAAGACTCTGTTTATGGACGAGATATCCACCGGTCTTGACAGCTCCACTACTTTCCAAATCGTCAAGTGCCTTCAGCAGATCGTTCACCTCACAGACGCCACCGTGCTCATGTCTCTTCTCCAGCCTGCTCCCGAGACCTTTGACTTATTCGATGATATTATCCTCTTGTCCGAGGGTCAAATCGTGTACCAAGGACCCAGGGACAACATTCTCGAATTCTTTGAGAGCTTTGGCTTCAAGTGCCCCGAGAGAAAAGGAACTGCTGACTTTTTGCAAGAGGTACTTACTACCCCTTCCCTTCTCTCCTCTCTTAGCTTCATATTTGTTTCTCACAAAACCAACATTGCTTGCTTGTTGCCCAGGTCACCTCCAAAAAGGATCAAGAGCAATATTGGGTGGACCACAGCAGACCCTACCGTTACGTTCCAGTTTCAGAGTTTGCCAGCAGATTCAAGAGCTTCCACGTTGGAAAGCAGCTTTCCAACGAACTCTCTGTACCGTTTGATAAGTCTCGCGGCCACAAAGCAGCTCTTGTGTTTGACAAGTACTCTGTCTCGAAGATGGAGCTTCTCAAGAGCTGCTGGGACAAAGAGTGGTTGCTTATGCAGCGAAATGCCTTTTTCTACGTTTTCAAGACCGTGCAGATCATCATCATTGCAGCAATCACATGTACACTCTTCCTCAGAACCGAAATGGCCACAAAAAACGAGGCTGATGCCAACCTCTATGTGGGAGCATTGCTATTTGGAATGATCATCAACATGTTTAACGGGTTTGCGGAGATGGCTATGATGGTCTCCAGACTCCCTGTGTTCTACAAACAAAGGGATCTCCTGTTTTATCCATCCTGGACATTCACCCTTCCCACCTTCTTGCTTGGAATTCCAATCTCAATCTTCGAATCAACAGCATGGATGGTGGTGACTTATTATTCCATTGGTTTTGCACCTGACGCAGGCCGCTTCTTCAAGCAGTTTCTCTTGGTGTTTTTGATTCAACAAATGGCTGCTGCCCTCTTTAGGTTGATTGCTTCAGTGTGCAGAACCATGATGATTGCTAATACCGGTGGTGCTCTCACTCTACTTCTCGTCTTCTTGCTCGGGGGCTTCCTTCTTCCAAAACGCGAGATTCCTGACTGGTGGGGGTGGGCCTACTGGCTATCTCCGCTCACCTATGCTTTCAATGGTCTAACAGTCAATGAAATGTTTGCTCCTAGATGGATGAACAAACTGGTGAGTGATTGCTGCTTTCTTCTTCATTTAACTAACATATCATGTAGTGAAGCTTCAGAGTCTCACTTTTAATAAAAACCTCTAGGCTTCGGACGGCAGAACAAGGCTCGGAACCATGGTGCTTAATACTTGGGATGTCTACCATAATAGAAATTGGTACTGGATTGCAGTTGCAGCCTTGCTTGGTTTCACAGTCCTTTTCAACCTTCTTTTCACTTTTGCACTTACCTTTCTCAACCGTAAGTTCTTGTGGGTTTGAGTTTGTATCTCCCATCTACCATGCAGAAAACATAGAGACTAACATACTCTGTCATTGCAGCTCTTGGGAATAAGTCAGCTTTACTTCCAAAAGAAGAAAATGAAGACTCTGACCAGAGGAAAGATCCAATGAGTAGGCCTACTGCAGATGGGAACAAAAGTAAATACTTCTTCTTTTATCTTCTTAGCTGTATGTTTCTTCTACTCTTTTTTTTTTGGGGGTCTCATTCTGCTCTGCTATCAGGAGAGGTCGCAATGGGGAGAATGAATAGGAATGCAGACTCTGCCGCGGAAGCATCCAGAGGTGGAGCCGCTAAGAGAGGAATGGTTCTTCCATTCACTCCTTTGGCTATGTCCTTTGACGAAGTCAGATACTTTGTTGACATGCCTGCGGTAACCATCCTTTTCCCTTTGAAAACACTTGAATCTTCTTCACCAAACCAAATACTGGAGAAATAAACATATAAAATTGATGATATGATAATAGGAAATGAGGGAGCAAGGAGTTACCGAAAACAGACTGCAACTGCTTAAAGGTGTGACAGGTGCGTTCAGGCCAGGAGTCTTGACCGCGCTCATGGGGGTGAGTGGTGCGGGCAAGACAACATTAATGGACGTTCTGGCCGGAAGGAAAACAGGTGGATATATCGAAGGAGATGTGAGGATATCAGGATTCCCAAAGGTTCAAGAGACCTTTGCTAGAATTTCAGGGTACTGTGAGCAGACTGACATTCACTCCCCACAAGTCACAGTCAAGGAGTCTCTGATTTTCTCTGCTTTCCTTCGCCTTCCCAAAGAAGTCAGCAAGGAGGAAAAGATGATGTTTGTGGACCAAGTGATGGAACTGGTGGAGCTGGACAGCCTGAAGGACTCCATCGTGGGTTTACCGGGTGTCACAGGGCTTTCCACGGAGCAGAGGAAGAGGTTAACAATAGCGGTGGAGCTTGTAGCCAATCCTTCCATCATCTTCATGGATGAGCCGACTTCAGGGCTGGACGCGAGAGCAGCAGCCATTGTGATGAGGGCAGTTAGGAACACAGTGGACACAGGAAGAACCGTGGTCTGCACCATCCACCAGCCGAGCATTGATATCTTTGAAGCGTTTGATGAGTTGTTGCTGATGAAGAGAGGAGGACAAGTGATCTACGCAGGTCCCTTGGGTCGAAACTCCCACAAGGTGGTGGAGTACTTCGAAGCTATTCCCGGAGTGCCCAAGATTCCAGACAAGTATAACCCGGCCACTTGGATGCTTGAAGCCAGCTCACTGGCGGCGGAGTTAAAGCTTGGAGTTGACTTTGCCGAGTTGTACCAGTCATCCGCCTTGCACCAGTAAGTAATATGGCCCACAATGCAAAAAATGTAATTTATGGGATTGCTTTATTAACACAAGATGATGATGCAGGCGAAACAAAGCATTGGTGAAAGAACTGAGTGTACCTCCGGAAGGGGCGTCGGATCTCTACTTTGCTACACAGTACTCGCAAAATACATGGGGACAATTCAAATCATGCTTATGGAAGCAGTGGTGGACGTACTGGAGATCCCCTGACTACAACCTGGTCCGCTTTATCTTCACACTCGCAACATCTCTCTTGATAGGTACCATCTTCTGGCAAATCGGAGGAAACAGGTCCAACGCAGGGGACCTGACAATGGTGATAGGAGCACTGTATGCAGCGGTGGTTTTCGTGGGAATAAACAATTGTTCGACAGTACAACCGATGGTGGCAGTAGAGAGGACGGTGTTCTACAGGGAAAGGGCAGCAGGAATGTACTCAGCCATGCCATATGCCATCTCTCAGGTCACCTGTGAGCTTCCCTATGTGCTGATTCAGACCAGTTACTACTCTCTCATCGTCTATGCCATGGTTGGGTTCGAGTGGACGGCCGCCAAGTTCTTCTGGTTTCTCTTTGTTAGCTACTTCTCCTTCCTCTACTGGACCTACTACGGCATGATGACTGTCTCCCTCACACCAAACCAACAAGTTGCTTCCATCTTCGCCTCTGCATTTTACGGCATTTTCAACCTCTTCTCGGGCTTCTTCATCCCCAGACCCAAAATCCCCAAGTGGTGGATCTGGTACTACTGGATCTGCCCTGTCGCTTGGACTGTGTATGGATTGATCGTCTCACAGTACGGTGACGTGGAGACACCTATCACCGTCCTCGGAGGTCCTCCAGGCCTCACCGTCAAGCAATACATCGACGACACTTATGGCTTCCAATCTGACTTTATGGGACCAGTGGCTGCAGTCCTCGTCGCCTTCACCGTCTTTTTCGCTTTCATCTTCGCATTCTGCATCAGAACTCTCAACTTCCAGACCAGATAAAAACCTCTCCCTTGTGATATATACTCTCTTCTGCTATGTATTATTCTAGTGTGGGAATTTTTTGAATAATTTGATTATTACGTATAGCCGTTTAGATGATGACGAATCAGATGTAATATAGCTTCACTTGTTTTGTTTGTTTGTTGAATGAAAAAAACTCTCTGTCGACGTTGAAGGAAGTTTGATCCACAAAATAATGATAGTTCCTATAAGAGGAAGAATTTGAACCATTCTATTCCAAGGTTTGACTACTCTCATGAATAAATCATCTTGCTGGGCAACTCATTAACCCTGGATGTGGACCAAGAGCAAACTTGATCAAAGAATAAAGGAAAATTCAGAAAGCCATAACACCCTTTAAATTAGCCTTGCAGGATACTTTTAACACACCATTGGACAACCGAATGAATTGTTTCAGGTACATTAAAAGGGCACACATTCATTCAGAATAATCATCCTCATTGCCGTCACTATACTGATTGGTGTCTCGTTGTTCCGCCTCCTGTTTCCACGATCTACCGAGGCCTTGTTCGTCCTCTAACCTTCTCATCTTCGAGCTTGAAGCACCAACCCTAGAGTTTGAATAAACCTGCATCCAAAGACCCCCAATGTCCAAAGATATTGACAAGAGAAATATACTTCTTGTGTCACTCTTTTAAATGCTAAATGTTTTGCATTTTATTGTACCCCTGGGTCTTTATGTTCTATCACCGACACAGTTGAGCGTCGTCTTAGAGTCACCCTTGAAGGAACTGGAAAGTGTTCAATTTCATCAGATCTTCCTTCTCTCGCCCTTCTCTTCCTTAAGTTTAGCTTTGTTGATAGGGGCTGCCACATGCTCAGTGGTCATCCCAAAGTATCACAGATAGAAAAATAGATACACAACTGAAATATGTAAACAGATGCTGGCATAGTTTATGCAATACCAGATACTTAGCGGTCCCACCGTCAAACGACACCAGGTATGTATCGTTTGCATCAATGCCACCTACCTATAATGACATCAGGTAACATATTAATATCGGCATCAATCTGCAACCCAAACAGTCAATATTTTACTCAAATCACATCTGCTGAGGTACATACATTCCAATGGTATTCACGAACCCAAGTGTAAGATATATCCTCGTTTTCATCATTTATATCCTTAGACAACTGCCACAGCAAGATGAATTTGTATTACGTGTCAGTCAAATTGGATTTTTCTTAACTTGTATAACATAGATCAACTCGAGGAGAAGCATGCCAACCTCATCCAAGGAAGGAACCATGTACGCTAGAAACTTTTCTGGATTGGCAGTGTCTGCTCCAGCCACCACGTAACTTTTCAAAATTGCCTGTGAAGGAAAGACAGAGCTCGCCATCAGTATAAGGGAAGGTCAATATAAGTGTTTATAATATAAAACTACATCAAGGCATTCAACAATATTTAGCATTTAGCCTCCTAACTCATATCCCATCTTCATTCAAGTATACTTATGTAGGCAATAACAGCGATATGGTGTCAATTATTCCTTTGTTAGAGACTAAGAGAACAGAGATACTTGGACCATGCTCAAGGACATCGAAGACAAAAACTCACCCGCGACTCATATTCATCACGAATTGAAGAGTTCAACTTGCCAAAGAATTCAGAATCAGCTGTCGGAGCACTGTCAAAATTTGCTACCACAAACTGCTCATCGTACCTGTGTCGTAAATTAAAAGGAAGAGTAAACTGGATAAGCATACGCCACAAGTTCAGGAGAAATTATGACCAGTTCAGTGCACTATAACTCTAGCAAAGAAACATGTGAACATGACATGAAGCAGAGAGAACGGGAAAATTCAAGACCAACATCACTCTTAACAGCTATAAAGTTGACCTCAACAAGGCTGGCTTTTCCATCCGACTGATTACATACACTATTCTATAGCAATTGAAAACCACACCAGTCTGTTACGGATCCTTCACAGAGTGCCAACATAGTAGTAAAACTAAATATGGAAATAAGGAGCATCCAACCTGTCAAAATATGGCAACAACGGTAAAACTTCAACTGGCTGCAAGTTTTTATTGGTGGCATGAACTGGCCGAGATTTGCAAGCCTCAAAGGATGCTTCAATATCCTTGATTTGTCTCTCTCTAGAGACCAAGAAATGGAGACCATTAGACCATTTTGTTTTGTTTTATCAATATATTTAGAAACACAATAATTGGAGAAACACCACACCTATTGTTAAGATTTTGCAAGATGTTAATGCCTCCTTTCATCTCTCGTAGTTCCTTTGCTTGTTTCTCAGTTAGAGACTAGACGTAGAGAAGAAGAAGATTCAATACTGTCTTAACAAGGTATACATCACAGAGGGATTTTGCAAACAACTGAGAATGGTACCTGTCTAGCTGATTCATTATTAATTGAAGAAATGTATTGTGTTTTCACGAGCCAGGAAACACCTTTATCAGTTGGTCTTTCTTTTCGCCTGATGCCATCTTTCTTAATAGGTGTAACAGCATCATCATCACGCAACAGCTCCTCGTCCTCAGGGGCAAGAGGTACCTTGACTTTGGGAGGGCTGTAAACGAAGAGGTAGGGCAATAAGTATCCCGGTAGATGAGGTGAAGAGAGAATTATAAAAGATCATACTTGTATACACTAAGGTCAAGCAGATCCAAGGGTATTCCAAGATCAGGCTCCACAAAGATTTTTGGTTTCCATAATTTCTCCAGAGATGTGATGGTGTACTTCGTAAATCTGAGAGAGGGTGAATCAGATGAATAAAAGAAAAAGGAAAGGAGAAAATAAGAAGGATAACATACTGATCTTTATCTCGCTTAATGGTCATAAGCTTAAGCTGTGCAGTTGGGTCAGGGAGCTCATTCCGGAACCTTGAAGAGAGGCAATAAAGAAGATTATATGTAAAAAAAGGCCAAGAAAGCAGCAGCTCTGCAGCTATATATTGTTGTAACTTGTAAGTTGCAAGGGGGAAGTAAAAAACTGACTTGAACTTGCAGATGAACGTGGTCGGTTTCTTTAACCTATTCTCGACCCTGTCGGTGGTGAGTAGAGGCGTAGGCGCGCGAGATCCAACAACAGAGCTGTGTCCCTTGGCCATCTGAGATTTGTGAGAAGCTTTCAGCTGCGGTCTAAGCTTCTCTTCTTGCCTTTGTTTCTCCGCCTCCCTCTTCTTCCTAAGCCTCCTCTCTTCTTCGGTCTCGGGAATCTTAACATGGGGTAGATGAGGCCTGTGCTGCTTCGATGGACCACGCTCCCGCCTTTCCGCTGCAGAAGTCGGCTTACGGTCACTGGGCGCTTGGTTTCGAGGGGGATCCGGTGCGGGAGGAGGAGGAGGAGCTGAGGGGGGAGGAGGAGGAGGTGGAGGAGAAGTGGGAGGAGGATGCGGAGGAGCTTGAAGCGGTCTGAATACAGGATACTGCGACGGCTGCTGATAGTAAGCGTGCGGAGGGGGAGGCGGCGGAGGATAAGAGTACGGTTGATGCGATGGCGGAGGGGGAGGAACTGGAGGGGGTAACGACGGCGGAGGGGGCGGAGGGGGTAAAGGATTTTGAGACGGCGGTGGGGGAGGATGATGATGCGGCGGGCGGTAAGAGGCCATTCTCTCTGATCTAAACGAACAAAGATATCAATTTCTTTCTGTGAGCTTTGAAACGAAGAAGAAGATGATTATTTTTTCCCTTATATTTTCAGAATGTCCAATGATTTAATATGGGCTTTAATGACACAACTTAACCTTGTCAAGGCCCCTATTATTGCACGGATAATTATTTTCTCTTATTCAATTGCAAGAAATTTTCAAAAATCTCTAAAAATGCATAACACTTATGAGATTTCAGGGTCACAAAAGCTTGCTCCCCACCATTGTAAAGTGCAAACCTTCTCCTCAGGAATTTCTCCGCAAAAAGGGAATGTTAAAATGGGTTAATTCGGTCCGTTTAAACCATGTCCATTTAGATCGTATCTATTTAATTTCCAAAAATACAAATCCATTTACAGCTTGTGCCCATTTAAGCCATGTACATGTAAATCCATGAAATTTATGACAGTCCACTTTAACCCATATAATCTCTGTACATGTAAATCCATGATATTTATGACAGTCCACTTTAACCCATATAGTCCCTGTACATGTAAATCCATAAAATTCAAAAAAAAACTGAAAATCTTGTTTTAATGCATAGTTGCATCGTTCACATACATAGGATGATGGTCAAAGAGGTTTGGAACCTTTGTTGTCTCCGTTTCTTTAGATAATATAGATTTTATAGCGGTTAGTCTACCTATTTAGGCTGTATATAAAGTTTTAATAAATCATTTGTTAAAAAAAAAGAAACGATGCCCATTTACCATGAAAGAAAGTTTAGCATAGATTAATATAAATGTAGAATGTGGTTAGAAATTTTTAAACAACACTAAAGAGTATAAACTTCAGTATATAGAG
>OVAN01002625.1:0-31045 GCA_900406275.1 Anastatica hierochuntica
TACCAGAATCAGTCACCTTTTCAGTATCTTCACTTAGCACAGACAATAGACTTTGAATCTCTAACTGACCTAACATCTTAAACTTCCATAACCCGAAGTCACCCTTACCATCAAACTTCTGCATCTCAAACCTTCCTGGAGTAGGATCCATCTTGATTTCTTCTGGATTTTACCCAAGAACTTCTAATGAAACAGAACTCCAAGGATTAAGATTCTTTTGAGAACCTGATGATTGACCTTCGAGGTAGAAGAATGTGATGAGTTCTCCTGTTAGCCTAACTGTGAATCTTTCTTGTATCTTGTGAGTGTCTTTCTTGTATCTTTTCCTTTTGCAGGGACCTATGTTCTTCACCAGCTGCCGATCGCACCTTGCCTTCGAACCAGAAGGCTCTGATACCACTTGTGAGGAAACCAGATCGATTCACTTCTTTATAATCAACCTTTGGCTATAAAGAACTTGACTTGGATCAAAATCAACTAAAGCTCAACATCGAGATTTAACGAGTTCTCCTCCTCTAGAGGGTACGTCTCGTGTGACCACCGTCGATCACAAAGCTCCACTAAAGAATCAACAAGATTACAACAATGTCTCTCTCTCTCTCTCTCTCTCTCTCTTGTTACAAGAAAATCGAAGGAAGAAGAAGAAAAACTTAACTTAAAAGAAACCTTAGCTCTCAAGTTATACTAATTAGTTAGGATTTGTAACAAACTCTAAAGAGGCTTATTTTCTCTTAAGCCCAATACTTTCTTCTCCTTTGTATTTGTTGTAATAACCATCTGGCCCAGATCCATTTCTGGCCCAAGACAAAGAAGTAGACACTAAGGGTTTCCAACATTGACAGTTAGAGTTTTAAGCTATATAAAGCTTAAGGGTGCTAAAGGTGAGATCCAAGATTACTGACTAAATAACCATTATTTTCGTATCAGTTCCATTTAGTGTCGATGGAATAAAAACTTTTACTTGGTCACTCATTTTTTTAACATCTACTTAAATTGAAAATACGATTGAAATACAAAGTTCAAGTACCACAACATAACAGACAAAACATAGGACATAAACAGAACAAAACAGAGTAATGGAAAAAACAGAGAAGTTGAAATGAAATAGTCATAGTTCCAGTTGAGCTGTGGGAAGAAGACAATCCGATATCTGAAACAGAGTTAAGCACGAGGTTTCTCTTGCTCAAGAATAGGCTCCAGCCATGCCGGTGGTCGGGAAGCAACATAAGACCGCCACCTATCTTCCAATGTCACACTCCTAAGAATCAAAGACGCACCTCGGTTCGATTGGTTTGACGCATATACCAGCTTCTAGTTTGCAATCCCGCGTAGAGTCTCCAGAGTTTCCACTGTAAACCCCTTGAATGCAGACCAATCCGGCGGTCTCGTTACACCACCCACCAATTCCGAAGCTTCAATTGCAAAGACAATCGTCTCTATACGATGGTTCTTCATACAATCAATAGTCTCTAGTAGACTTTTTTGTTTCACATCAACAAGATCATTAACAAAATTAAAGGCTCTACGACTATGTAATACCACCATACCATTATGATAAAAAAAGATCCATGATCTACCACACAATATTCTCTTTTTGACCACTCACACCCAACATTACACTTAAGCCATCCACGATCTGAAGGAGTCCACTAGCTGGAAAACTGTGAGCTAGTTATACTTGTACTCGCCAAAATGTTAGTTTGATCATCAAAACTCTGCGCATTAAACCATTCCAAGCAATCATCCCATATCTTGTTGAGACTAACTCTCGCATTAAATTGTCTACCTTCAAAAAGCATTTTATTACAATTTTTCCACATGATCCTATTAAACCAAGCTCCAATATGAGCTCAGATCAGCTTCTACAACATCTGCCATCAACAAAACTAGAGTCAGATTTGGTATTGTCGAAGAAGATAGAAAGCGTAAGAGGAAAAGAACAAAACGACAGGGTTTCAGAAAAGAAGAAAGAAGGAATACTTGGGCCTGCTCCAAATATGCTAAAGCCCACTACGCATTACCTGAACATTAATATGTCGAAGCCCACAGACAAAATCAGTTCTTCACCTTCTTCTCTCCAACGGCTAAGTGTTGTTGTACCAACCCAAAATCCACAACAAGATAAAAGGGAAATTTCAAGGAAGCAGCTGTAAAGGATAACCTCAGCAAAAGCATGTTTTTGAATAACAAATTTGTAGCATTCTCTCAGGTGACATGTATATGAGAGTTGTCCTAATTGTTTAAGCTATAAGTACTCATCATCATTGTAACAGAGGATAAGCCGAAAATCTAATGAGAAAAACTTAAAGCTTTCACCTTTCATTTCATTTCTGATCTCTTCTCTTCATGGTATCAGAGCCATGGATCTTTTTTCTTACCCTGTTCTCAATATCATAAACTGTGTTACAATAAAACTCACCCAAAGAAGCTACATTTTATAGAAAAGTCAGTTTGAAACCTTCTTAACTGGTCAGAGCCTTATAGGCTACGTGAAAGGGTCCAAACCTTCTCTTATACAAGCTATTCCAGTTCTTGACATAGCTGGGAACACCGGAGAAGTCATTAATCCAGATTATCAAGAATGGCTGAAAGGAGACCAGGTTGTAAATGCATGACTTTTAGGATCTTTCTCTGAAGATATTCGTAGAGTGATTGTAGGTTGCAACACATCTGTAGAATTTTGGTTTGCCCTTGCAAAACATTTCAATAGAATCTCATCATACAGACTACATCTTCGTATATCAGTCAGGATTGCTGCCGATTTTGAAACCTCTAGGAGATGATTTATATTCGAAAAAATTGACGTGTGACTGAAATCTAAGATAGGAAGAGGGAAGCAACTCAACCTCCAAATCTGTCAAGTTTTGGAACATGTAAATAACACATGGTTCACGTCTTCCTTTTCTGTTCCGCAAAGCTGACATCTAGTATCTACTGGGATACCTCGACGGAGTAGAGAATCAACCACAACAAGAGCTCCACTTAGAGCTTTCCACATAAAAATTCTTATCTTTGGGGCCATTTGCACTTTCCATAAACTTTCTTTTAATGTATTGACGGACGGCACAGCCTCTTGGTCACTAATTATTCCCCTTTTTTTTGGTCACACTAATTATTCCTCATTATTTTTAACTTTTCGCTTATAAATTTGATTTGATTATTTTAATAAATATATTTCACACGACTACTTGTTCTTCCTGAGCGACAAAAGAAAAAGTTCCTAAAACAAAAAAAGCACGAATTCTCTAATTAGTGTAAGATTTTTGACACTAATCAAAGATCATTCGTGATTATTTCTAACTAATCATTAATTGCTCACACATAATAAATCATCTTCAGATTTCTCTTTCATTTTTCTTTTCAACATTTTGATTCGATCAATTCAAAAATCAAAGGTGTATTATCTTCTTTTCTCGATTTAAACGTTACACTAATCACAAAATATTAGATTTCACGTATAAAAATATCAAAAAAAGAAAGTTATGAGTATTGTGTGATCTGTGTTTGATGTTTTGGAATCAGATGGATAATGTTTTGGAAAAAAAAGATGCAATTGATTGGTCGTATAGAGGTGAAGGAGCTGTTAATTTGGTTCTTGCTTACACTGGATCTTCTCCTACTTTTGTTAGTCTCTTCGATTTCTCCTTTTCTTGATCATCTTTTGCATTGAAAGATGAAGTCGTACTATAACATCTGTTGATCTCTGTGTCTTTATGTGTCCTATGTATATATGTGAAGATGGGAAAGATGATGAGGATACAGAAAATGACAAAGGAGGGGAAAGAAGATAAAGAAGACACAAGTGGAAATGGTCTTACCACTCATGAAAAGCTTATTTGGGGAGAGATTAAGGATCTTGTTTCTTGTCAGAACAAGGAGATTGTTGAGTTTTTGTTTGTTATACATGTCATGAGACCTTTGTTGGGTCCTAAATATGTCAATCCTGGAGTATGTTTCCTCTTCCAATGCCCTTCTCTTCTCCATGATTCCTAAAATGCGTTCTGTGTGTGTGTTTTGATGTGTAATGGCAAACTTTGCAGGTGCGTCTTCTTGTAGAAAAGGAGTTTCTTGAGTCTGTTGAGAACATTGTGGCGGCTCAGCGACCTTCTTGGCGAGCTGATGCAGCCAGTGTGGATACTAACCGTAGTTCCGTTCTTCTTATGGATGATTTGACGCTTTTCGCCCATGGTATCATCGATTTGTATATTCAACTTTTCATGACATTCGTTCCTTTTCATTGTTGTTATTTGATGTGAGCTTGTAAGTTGTCACTTAGTTAAAGTGAATTTGAGCAATAGATTGATACATGTCGCGTTAATGATCTCCTCTGCTTTCAGGTCTTGTTGAGGATAAACCGTGCTTAAGCGTTGAAATAAAGGTGTTTCTTGATCATTATGTTGTGCTTTCTTTTTCCCTTTTCCGCTAGCGATTGATTGCATTTTCTCCGGCTAATATACATTGCCGTGTTTGCTCTGATGAAGTAGCCTAAATGTGGATTTCTTCCATCTTCAAGTTACATAGCAGAAGAAAATGTTATCAAGAAAAGTATAACTCGTTTCGGGATGCACCAAGTTCTGAAGCTTAAGGAAAACAAGGTACTCCCCTTATAGAATATCTTCAGATTCACAATCACACCTTCAACCAAAACACTTTAAAACTTGTGTTGCAGATATCAGAAATCAGTGAGTATGATCCCTTAGACCTTTTTTCCGGATCCAAAGATAGAATACACAAAGCAATTAGAGCACTTTACGCGACTCCTCAGAACAATTTCCGCGTGTTCTTGAATGGTTCTCTAGTATTTGGAGGTTTAGGTGGTGGAGTATGCAAAACAACCTCAAAGGTTGAACAAGCTTTTGAGCATCTACTCAAAGATATCATTAGGACAGAGGACGGCAATCGTGCAAATCATTTCATAGAGCTTGTTGCAGAAACTGTTTATGCATCTGGAGTTCTAGATCAGCTTCTAGACATTCAAAAGCTCGACAAATACAATATCGAGGGAGCCATTCACATGTACTATGACTTAGTTAACCAGCCATGTAAAGTGTGCAAAGAGTTGAAGAAGAGTAGTGCATTATCAAATCAGTTTAGTCCAATGCATTCGATTCCGGTCTACGAAAAAGTGAATATCTTGAAGGATTTCTTAGTATCTGCCACAGCAAAGGATTGTAGTATAATGATAAGCTTTAGATCAACAGAGAAGGGAATCTCAAGATCATCTTCCCACAGTAATCTACACCTTGAATCAGCAAAGCAACGGTTTGATTACAAAGTAAAACATTAATTCTTGGCTTTTGTCCGAACTTTGTTTCTATATCTGCATCTCATACACTAGAGCTTTTCTTCGACAGGTACATCTCATTGATCTTGATATGAGACCTTTAAAGAAAATGGAAGTCTATTACGAATTAGATAAGAAGATCATGAGCACATACTTGGAGATGCTGAAGAAGAAGGAAGCATTGGGAGAGAGAGCTAAACAAACTATAAGCTGAGATTCACATTTCATTATCCTAAAGGTGTTCTGTATTTGTGTTTCACTTAACTAATCAATCTCCAACTATTTTCTCACTAATAAGATAATCTTTAAAAATTTCAACTTACAACAAACCCTCTCTATATATATTTATACAAATATAAAGAGTGCCTTATTTATCAAATACATTAAATGTGTAACACCCAAATTTTTACATATTTTGCCATTTCTTCAGTAAGCAAAACAAAAACATCAATGAGGAATATGATGCTTCAATGGAGAATCAATCACTGTACCTCTCCAATCACTTTCTCTTACAGATAAACCAAGTGTCCCTAGTTCACATCATTGGAGATAGACTCTTCCTTCTGCTTCTGTTCTCTTTGTTTTGCCTCCTTAACTTGTTAAGTGTGTTCTCGTGGACGAGCTGCCCAAAGAGAACTAAGAGCACGGAGTCTGTGGAAATACTCTCCTAAAGCTAGCAAGCCTCGAGCAGCCTGTCTTGTTGTCAAGATCTTACTCATTTGATGCAGAGTCTGTTTTCTCAGATGATCCGCCTGTTCCAAGAGAGAGACTCCTTTTGTGAAGTAAACAGTTTCAATGCTTTTTGTAGACCGATAAAAAGCCGCAAACTTTATGAAAATAAAAGATCGTGGATTCAAGAAGATCACAGAGACTGCGGAAGCAGAAATCAAGACACTGAGAGGATGTGAAAAATATGTGTGCATTACCTGGTTTACAAACCCCTCTAATGCCTGGAGGTGCTCCATGGCTGAAGCCACTTGAGGCCCGTAATTCACAAAAGACTCAACAGCTCTCATTTCTATCGCTATGCTTTCAACCAAACCTTGCTGAAGTTTATCCAAACCCTGAGAGAGTGCCTCCTCTGCTTGCTGAGATGACTGTTGGAGGTTTCGTACCTCCAAGAGTTGCTGATCGGTTAAGGGCTCGATGTATGGCATCACAACCTGAAAACAACAATAGGAATATTGAGATGTGTTTACAAGACTGCAAACGTGTAAAGGTGGAAAACAGGTTTACTTTTAACAGCTCCGATGGACGGAAACCTCCAATCCACTGGAAGAAGCGTTCAGTTGAAGTCCGCCACATTCCCGATATCAAGAAGAACACATCAGCCTTTACAGCATCAGCTTTCATGCGGAAGATGTTTGTGTAGTGGTTTAAGCACATATCTACCAGCATTCTGAGCTCAACCTCGCTTATATGAGCTTGGAGAGCTATTCGAAGCTCATTAACTCTCTTGTTTTGCTCTTCTAGCCAGTGTGTGTATTCCATCTCAAATGTAGCAATTCCTGAAAAAGAGATTAACTTCTTTGAGAAACTGAGGAATTAACAGACTAAGCAATGCCAACGGAAACTTATTTGACGATTATAAAAGCCAACCTGTGTTCATAGTCCCAGCTGGTCCTAGATAACTAGCATCTGATGAATTGCGTACGCATAATCCCTGAAATGGACGGAGTCGGTATAGATCAGATAAAGTTTGTAAACACAGAACAAAGAAATAAGCTTGACTTCACCTGCTGCCTAGCTCTTACAAGTTCCTGCTCGAGCTGTGATAGCTTTAACCGGCTTTCTTCTAACTGCTGGACATGAGCCTAAAAGCACAGACACAACTCTGTATAAGTTTCTTTTTTTCCCTACATTCCTACATGGGGCATGTCTTACCTTCTTTCTCAAACGACTTTTGCGAGCAGCTTCTCGGTTCTGAGCCAATCGCCGTTTCATCTGTTTACACAGAAGAAACAACAACAATTCATGTCAGCACGCCGTGTCTATCCCTTTAAAGATTAAAATGGAGAAAAGAGTTTGCGGCTTTTGTTGTTGCTGGAACTATGTGGTATGGTTTATGAGGTTTCCGAAAACGAAAGGGATCAGTAGCCTAAAATGCTAAAAGCCACTAAAACTCTTATCATTCGTATAACAAAATGCTAAAGTCTTATTAAGTTCAAGAGAAGGAAAAAAAAAGCTTATCTACCTTATCATTAATCTGTTCTTCTTCATCTTGATCATTATTACTAGAAGGTTCCGCTTCACCGGAGTTATACAGCGATGTATAATTTGCCTAGGCAAGATTTTGATCACATTTAACACTTAATAAAGTGAGTCTTGAAACATGAATGTGGGAAAAAAGGGAATATAATCACTCACCTTATTGTTATGATCATCTGCTTCTGCTCTAGCATTTACCTCAAGAATCGTGGAAGAAGTCTGATTGTTGTTTGGATTACTACTAGTAATAGTGTTGAAAGCATTTTCCCAACCAGATAGCTGTTGGAACGGTTCATACATCTCTATGTCTCTGAATGATACAACTTGTGTAGAAGATGAAGAAGAAGAGCTCATCATCTGTAAATCAACAAGCAGAAACAGTGGTTCTAAGCTCTCACCTTTCAATAGACAAAGATCCAATCAATATCCCTAAAATTGCATTTGCTTACTAAAAACAGAACCATAAACAGAACAAGTTTTTCATCACTTTCTCCAGTTCTTTTTAGCTCTAAAGGTTGAAACTTTTTAACAATAATAAAACCAAACTCCTCAAAATTGAGTTGATATAAAGAAAAATAGCTAAACAGAGCAATACCCATGAAATTAGAAAGTCTGCAAATTTGACCAAAAGCAACCAAAACAGGGGAAACAAAAAAACCAACCTCCATTGATAAGAAGCAGAGAAATTCATGAAGAAGAGTGAATCTCTCACTTGAAATGAAACGTATTCTTAATGGGGTATATTCCGTTGAAGAGAGAGAGAGAAATGATGAAACTTTGGAGTCAAAACTTAGAGGTGAAGAAGAAGAAGCGTAGACCCACACATCATTGAGAAAGGGGAAGAACAAAAAACAAAAGCAGAGATATTTTATTTTGTTTCCTTTTTAATGGTTGCGTTGATTTGTCAATCAGCGTAGAATAATAATAAAAGCAAAGCAAGTTGAAGCAAATGAACGATGATGAGACGGACAAAAGCGAGCGGGGAGATAACAAATCGAGACAAGGAAAAAAAAGTCCACGTCTTTTTCTTCTGGAATTTATCGTACGCCTCTCCATCTAAAATAAGCGTGAGTTGACGTCACCCGTAGCTGATGACCTGGACGGCCGACACGTCAAACTACTCGATGGAATATTCCTGCCGGGCTCCACAGTTTGGTTATATTATTCGTTTTTTAAGAGAATCTGTGTAATATTCTTTTTTTTGTATTTTAAAAATAAATTTTTTTATATATAAAAATATAGTTATGAACAATAAAAAAATATAAGTTTTAAAATATTTTTTGAAAGGAGTATTTTATCTTTATGTGAATAAGAACACCCTTATCGGAGGTGTTTAAGTGGGTTTTTAAGTGGTGGACCTCACAATTTTCTTAGAAACCGTTTCCAAAAACTCCAAATTAAGAGTCGATTTTACTTGGGTTTTTGCACTGTTCGCGGGCTCCACTGACACGTGGCGGTCCGCTATTGGTTCGTTTTTATTTTTTATTTTTTTTTTAAAATCAAACAAAAATAATAAGAACCACAATTGGGGTTTTAGCGTTAATGGTGCTCTAATAATTCTAGAAGTTTTCTTACATGCCCGCAAAAAAAAAAAGAAGTTTTCTTACATAATAATTCTATGAAACATCATTGGCTATTAATATGGCTGAAAATATTTTTTAGAAAAACAAATCAAGTTTATTATTTTGATTACCGAATTGAATAATTTTTCCTAGAAATTAGGTTCAAAATTATGGAACAAGATTTTTTATTTTGTTTTTATTCGCTTTTATTTTGGAGGGTCTATAATCTTATTCTTATGCACTCCACCTTTGCTTAGTGAGAAATAATTGGACCTTTTTAATGACCTACCCAACTCAAAAAGATAAAATATTTTTTATATATTAATTTCTTCTTCTTCTTTTATTTATTTTTGATAAAAAATATTTCTCCTTTTGCCTAATCAAAAATTAATTCTTTAATTAGTTTGGCACCAGTTGCCGAACAATATGTGTGTTTGGACAGAGACAATGCCAATTTTTTGGTTTTCTTTCACTAATATACTTTGCGTTTGCTTTAATAAAGATTAATATTTGTCTATATTTCAATCCTTATAATAAGATCCATATTGGTCGATGACATGCGAAACTAAATGGACGACATGTTCTTCTAGAATCATGTTTCCTTAACTATGTAATGTAATACACGTTAATATTAAGGTTTTTCACAGAAACCAAACCAAAATATGGAGCTTTTCAAATGCAAAGTAAAGCCTAAAGAGCGAAGTCAGGCTTAGTTCGCAAAGTCCATAAGATTTGCAGATATTCTTATCGACAATGGAAAAGCAGAGCTCGAAATAGAGCTGAACCAAATGCAAAAGAAAGGAAATGAGGCAAAGTCTCTGGATCAAACTGAAGGTTCGAAGAAGACTCATATTGTGAGAAACACTCTTGCTGAATCAGAGTCTCTACTAAAGCCAAGGATAACGACACAAAAACCTCCAAAAAGCAGCCTCTGTCACACTGATTTTGTGATCCCAAAGTTCAACAGGTTTGGTGCTTTAGTGAATGAGTCATCAAGACAGATGGACCAATAACAATTCATGAATTTAGGTCTAAGCTCAATATAAATAGAACATGTTGCTTGTAGCCGTTTTGGTATGAAAAAATAAAAGATGATATCTTGAAAACTTCTCAATGTTTTTCTAAAGCTTTTACAAAGTTTTGTTCTTTCTTTCATGGTATCAGAGCCAGAATGGCTAATCCACCGCCTGATACTTTCTCTGTTTCATCTCTAAGTATCACTCAATGTGTAACCATCAAGCTCACTGAGAAAAATTACTTGCTTTGGAAGTCTCACTTCGAATCTTTTCTAGCTGGTCAGCTTCTTCTTGGATTTGTTAATGGAGTTGAGACCTGTCCTCCTGCAACTATCACAACCAGATCTGGAGAAAGAGCTACTGAGATCAGCAATCCAGAGTTTATCACAGACAAGATCAGGTTGTTCGCTCTTGGTTGCTTGGCTCTCTTTCTGGAGATGTTTTAGGCAACGTCCATCACCTCACGACATCAAGAGAGGTATGATTTGCTTTAGCCAAACATTTTAATCGAATCTCTACATCAAGGCAGTTTGAGTTGCAACGTAAACTTCAAATAATATCTAAACAAAACAAGTCCATGTCTGAGTATCTAAGTGAGTTCAAAGGTATATGTGACCAACTCTGCTCCACAGGTCTCCCTGTCTCTGAAAATATGAAAATATTTGGGGTTCTTAATGGATTAGGGAAAGAGTATGAGTCTATCACAACCGTTATTGAAAGTTCAATGAACAATTTTCCTGGTCAGTCCTATGAGTCTGTTGTGTCTCAACTAACTAGATTTGATGATAAGTTATAGACATATCAGGCTCCATCTGAAGTTACTCCTCATTTAGCCTTCACTGCAGAGGCTAGCTACTCACAAAAATACCAAAACAGGGGACGAGGACAGAGCAAATTCGGTGGTTACAGAGGCAGAGGAACTTATTCTACCAGAGGTCGCGGTTTTCCTCAACAGATATCTGGTTCAGGCAGAGGTGTTTCAAACTCAGACAGCAAGCCAACTTGTCAGATATGCAGTCGTTATGGTCACTCAGCCATCAGATGTTGGAAACGCTTCGATTACGCTTACCATCAGGATTCTGTAAATCAGGCTCTCGCGGCAATGAAAGTTTCAGATGGGTTTCAGAGGGTTCCATACGGGTATCAAAGAATATCAGACTTGGGAAGAGTAAATCAGGTTGAGAATGGTCCAGACTATGGCAGAAATCCTCAGAATGAAAGCTACAATGAATCCGAATGGTATCCCGACTCTGGAGCCACTTCACACGTCACTAACTCTGTGCAAAACCTCGACAAAGCTCAGCCTTATGATGGCCTGGATTCTAGAATGGTTGGTAACGGTGAGTTTCTTCCCATCACTCATGTTGGATCAATTGCTTTTCCGGCTTATTCAGGTACTCTCCCACTTGAGGACGTTCTTGTATGTCCAGACATTACTAAGTTTTTATTGTCTGTCTCTAAACTTACATCAAACTTTCCTTGCAAAATTTCATTCGATTCTGATGGTGTTTGTATCAAGGACAAAAAGACAAAGCAATTACTCAGCCGGGGAAGCAAGGATAAGGGTCTCTATATGCTGGATAATCCGAGATTCCTAGTGTTTTACTCATCAAGGCAACAAGTTACAAGTGATAAAATATGGCACAGGAGGTTGGGGCATCCTCATCATCAAGTTCTTCAATATTTAGCTAAAAACAAGTCTATCTCTTTCAATAAAACTTGTCAATGTGTGAACCTTGTCAAATGGGAAAAACTTGTAAACTCCCTTTTTCAAAGTCTTAATTTAGAGCTTCTAAACCTCTTGAGAGGATACATTGTGATGTTTTGGGACCGACTCCAACTACCTCTGTTCAAGGCTTCCGATACTATATTGTGTTTATCGACAACTTTTCAAGACACAGCTGGTTCTTCCCCTTAAAGCTAAAATCTGAAGCATTCTCTATTTTCAAAACTTTTCAACAGTTAGTCGAAACACAATATGGTCATAAGATTTGTGTTTTTCAATCAGATGGGGGAGGAGAATTTATCAACTCAGCATTTACGGCTCACTAAGTCATTGTGGTATTAAGCAAATAATCTCTTGTCCATACACGCCTCAACAAAATGGTTTAGCGGAACGAAAACATCGACACATTGTGGAACTCGGTCTCTCTATGATGTTCCTCAGCAAAGTTCTTCAATCATTGTGGGTGGAAGCTTTTTTTACGGAAAACTTCTTAAGTAACCTCTTGCCTTCGTCTGTGTTTCAACACACACTAAGTCCCTTTGAAGCTCTCAGCGGCAAACCTCCGGTATATACTGCTTTTAGAGTCTTTGGATGTGGTTGCTACCCATATTTGAGACCTTATGGACACAACAAGTTTGATCCTAAGTCTCTACTATGTGTGTTTCTTGGGTACAACGAAAAATACAAAGGTTACCAATGTTTTCATCCTCCAACTGGAAAGATCTATATAAGCAGGCACGTGATCTTTGGTGAAGAAAGATTTCCCTATGCTGATGATTATTCATATCTAGTGCCTTCTCCTCATACTCCTTTTATGAATGCATGGCACTCAATTTTTGTCAATAAGTCATCAGAGAAAGAGTCTTCTATACAAATCAGTGAGGAACCAAAAGAAGATATGGTTATGTGTAGAACTGTCTCGGGTCCCTCTCTGTCTGACATGGTGGAACAAACTCAGCCTGCAATGGAAGAGAAGATTCCTCTACGAACACCAACAAACACTCCCAGCTCTTCAATGCCCGCCTCTCCTTTAAGAGATTCCTCAGCCTCTGGATCAAACTCTGTCTCAGGTTCTGTTTCTCCTACGACCTCTGCTTCTGGTTTTGAGTTAGGATCAGCCTCAACATCTCCTACATCTCTGGTACCTCAAGTGTAAAACGAACACCCGATGATCACTAGAAGGAAAGCTGGTGTTGTGAAACCAAACCCTCAGTACGCTCTGTTTACCGTCAAAACCACTCCTCAAACTCCAAAAAGTATAACTACTGCACTTAAACATCCTGGTTGGAATGGTGCGATGGGAGAAGAGTGGATACCTGTCATGATACTCACACTTGGGACTTAGTTCTATTACCAGAAGGTGCTGCTACATTGGGTTGTAAATGGGTCTTTAGAGTCAAGTTAAATGCTGATGGGAGTCTTGATAAACTACGGGCACGATTGGTAGCTAAAGGATACGATCAAGAAGAAGGAGTGGACTTCTTAGAAACTTACAGTCCGGTTGTTAGGACCGCTACAATACGATATGTGCTTCATCTTGCGACAATCTCACATTGGAAAGTCAAGCAACTTGATGTTAAAAACGCATTTCTCCATGGAGATTTGCAAGAAACGATATATATGCAACAACCTCCTGGTTTTGAAGATCCTCTACATCCCAACTATGTTTGCAAGCTTAAGAAAGCTATATACGGTCTCGAGCAAGCTCCAAGAACATGGTTTGATAAATTCAGTATATTCTTGCTAGAGTTTAGATTTGAATGTAGCAAGAGAGATCCCTCTATGTTTGTATACAATGATGGTCGTAATCTTCTCATCCTCCTCTTATACATTGATGACATGGTGCTAACTGGAAGTGATGAAACTCTGCTATCTACACTTCTTGATCGTATGAACACTGAGTTTCGAATGAAGGACATGGGACCACTACGTTATTTCTTGGGAATTCAGGTACATGAAATAGAGGATGGTCGGTTCCTAAACCAGGAAAAATATGCTTCAGATTTGCTAATTGCCGCAGGTATGCTTGATTGTGCTCCGGTTGCCACACCTCTGCCAGTTCAAATAGACAGAGTACCTCACCAAGATGTTCCCTTCTGTGAACCTACGTATTTCCGGAGCTTAGCAGGAAAGCTACAATACTTGACCCTCACTAGGCCCGATATACAATTTGCCGTGAACTTCGTTTGTCAAAAGATGCACAGCCCGACAGAGTCAGACTTTGCCTTAGCAAAAAGAATATTAAGGTATATCAAGGGCACAATCTCGATGGGTATCTCCTTCTCATCAAACTCAGATTCAACTCTCCGAGCCTATTGTGATAGCGATTGGGCTGCGTGTAAAGAAACTCGTAGATCTACCGGTGGTTTTTGCACTTTCCTTGGGTCTAACATAATCAGCTGGTCAGCTAAAAGACAAGAAACCGTCTCACGATCATCAACAGAGGCAGAGTATCGTTCTATCTCAGACACAGCAGCTGAATTATCATGGATCTCTCTCTTGATGGGTGACTTGTATATCACGCAACATGGACCAGCAGAGCTCTACTGCAATAACTTATCTGCCATTCATCTCACAGCGAATCCTGTGCTACATTCTAGAAGCAAACATTTTGCCACTCACTACCACTTTGCAAGAGAGAAAGTGGCTCTTGGCACCCTTGTCATCAAGCATGTCCCTTCGGTTTATCAATTAGCCGATATATTCACGAAGCCGCTGTCTCAAGAAAGGTTTTGTACTCTGCGCTACAAATTGGGAGTTGACTATCCACCCACCTCCAGTTTGCAGGGGGGTATTGACAATGAAAAAGCAGAGCTCGAAACAGAGCTGAACCAAATACAAAAGAAAGGAAATGAGGCAAAGCCTCTGGATCAAATTGAAGGTTCGAAGAAGGCTCATATTGTGAGAAACACTCTTGCTGAATTAGAGTCTCTACTAAAGCCAAGGATAACGACACCAAAACCTCCAATAAGCCGCCTCTGTCACACTGATTTTGTGATCGCAAAGTTCAACAGGTTTGGTGCTTTAGTGAATGAGTCATCAAGACAGATGGACCAGTAACAATTCATGAATTTAGGTCTAAACTCAATATAAATAGAACATGTTGCTTGTAGCCATTTTGGTATGAAGAAATAAAAGATGATATCTTGAAAACTTCTCAATGTTTTTCTAAAGCTTTTACAAAGTTTTGTTCTTTCCTTCAATTCTCACGTAGTAAGTGTACTATCAGAAGGCGAAGTTAAGTGCAAACATATGCCTATGTGTGCTTTCTGAGCTCGTCGTCTCGTAGCTTCCTAAGTTTGCAGAGGTTGAAGGGGAGAGACGACCAAAGACGATCATGATGACTCTAGAAACGTCACAAGCTCGGCTTAGTTCGCCTTCATTGCGAGGGCTTAGGGCATCAAAAAAAGCAATTTTCTTAAACCATCCATCATCAGCAGCAACTCTTGGTGAACCAACTTAAAACATTTTTACCAAAAAACTCTTTTGGTGAGCAATAATTCGCAGATGAAGTTCTAACACTGGTCTCAAGTTTAGTTGAGACTTGAGAAAATAGGCGTAGATAAATGACAAGTTCTTTTCATTACCAGCAAACTCCGGTTATTTTACTCTTTTGTCTTGAACATATTGTGTATTGTAAAAACCAACCTTAAAGAATCCTATTACATTTTTTGACAAACCATTTAGTAAAATTGAAAAACAGATTATCAACCACACAAAAAGAAACCAAAAATTCTATAATGAAGATCCTTTGTTTTCATGTCTATGCCAATCATCTTGCGCCCAAGGAACTTCTCAAAGCTTGTTGTTACCTATGGAAGCTGTTACATGGAACATCAACTCACAGTACTACTATCATGAAAGATAAAAATCTCTATTGATCCCATTTTCTTGTAGCTACAGAATGGTGCACCCGCAACGATTCTTCATCGGAGACTCATCTTGCAGTTTTTCTGTAGATCATAACAAATGAGATAATATGACCATGATCTCAAATCTTTGGAAAACATGGAAGTTTAGAATCTGAAAACCAATAATTAAAGGACTCATGGAAAGATAATGATAAATAGTATGTGGAAGTATGTAAAATTACCGCTCTTTTTGTCTAAAGTAGGAGGGCGGAGAACAACATGCATAGTGATGATCATTCCAGGAAGTTCACCGATCGGATACGTGGATTCAGCAAGTGTCTTATTGTTCTCCAGAATTTTTCCGGCATTGATGAGCTTCACATCATTTACACTCTTTGGAGTATTATCTTTATCTGTCAAACAGACAAAACACACTTCTTGAAAAGCCATTTCCAACACAACCTTACACTAGTTTTCAGACATCAATCTTATACCAGTTTTAGCAAAATCAGTTGCTAGAGTAGATTTTAAAAACAACACCTAAAACATTTTCACACTACAAAACTACTTTTAATCTAATAAATTTTCAAACTTGACATATAGCTCCACAATACTAAAATACATTGGATCATTGCAGAAACAAGAATGAAGAAGACGAAAGTTTTATACAATCAAACAAACACCAATGGAACAGGAAGAAACATTAAATAAAGGAATCATCAAGCAACCAAATCAAACTGAATATGAAGCAGTCAGTAGCATTAGTATATATCTATATACCTTTAGGCCATTGAGAAATGATTTTCTCTTTGAGAGAAGAAACAGTCATGGACTGACTATACTTGCTCGGACCTATGTCACTGCCATCTGCGAGTCTAAATTTTAGCTCTATCCAATCTTCTTCACTTCCCATGTTTTCAATCTCCCCCCCAGAAACAAAAATCTCAAAGATTAAAAAAAATCAAACCTTTTCACCAGTCAACCCTCTATTTCTCTCTGAGGAATATCATCGAACACATAACAGGTTTGTTCACCAATCCGATTATAAACACCGGAACAAGAAAATAACAAAAACCCAATACAAATTCTCGCAGAAAGTTTCGAAATTTTCAAATCCCTGTTGTTAAAAGATATGCGAACACGACGTGCCAAGAAGGATTCGCTACAGAAAGAAACCCAAAAAACGAATTTTTCACTGTGTGATACTTAATCTATAATGAATGATCAGGCGTTCTGAAAGAACAGATCCAATTATAGTTGAAGAGTTATCGATTAAGAAAATGTAAAATCGAAAGAAGAAGAAGAAGAGGAAGAAAGAAAGATACTTTGGTTGAAAGGCTGTCTTTGAGCAACAAACACACAAATGATGTTTTTGTTTTTCTTTGTCAAGTTTTTAGATTCTTCTTCTTCTAATCCTACACCTGAATCCTTCATTTGACTTTTCTACCCCTTCGTTTTCCCCTTAAGCTGACTTTTTTTTTTCTTTTAATTACTAAGAATTTGTAATCAAAATGTATAATTTATTCAAGTTGTTAATTAAACCTTAGATTGTTTGATGGTGATATAAACTTTAAACAAAAAAATCTGAGAATATAATCCGCAAATACTATAGAGGTTGATTTGCGTACTAGCCAAAAAAAAATCAAAAATTATGACACCTTGTATTTATTGTATTAAATATATTACAAATTAATAAAAAGCAAATGACTGTTTTCTTTTTTAGTTAGCGCGTTCATATCTTTTCAAAAAGGACGTACGAATCTCGAGACCTGTGAGAAAAAATCTTAGGAAGAAGATTTTCTGATAGCTAAATCACATCAATAACCTAACCATTTATTTAGAAGATTTGAACTTTGAGTTAGTCCGCCTAAACATGTGGCTGAGAAACAATTACCGCCTCCTAAAATACCTCCAACTACAACGTAATAAACACAGATCTAGAAATAATTGCAATTTGCAGGGTTTTACAATTCTCATCAAAACTTCAATGGCATAAAGCAACGACGATGAGGTAAAACAGAGCATCTCATTTATTGTATAAGTCAGATTATATGTATTCTTTCTATTTTAATTTATAAAATCTATCATAACTTCACATATAATTAAAAATAGATGTATATGCGAATAGATCTTCTATATCAGTATATTTGTTACCAAATTGATGACTTGTTTGCTTGTGTTGTTATTTTGGACAAGGTGGGTGAGAAAGACAAGGTTTTGTTGGTCATTGGTAACTGGGAACGAGCAGATGCTGGTATTTTGCACTTTGTGACTAAAGGCCATCAGGAAAAAATATGGGTTCAAGTCTTTTCTTAGATGACAATGGTGGAACTTGTTTTGGCTGTCCGAAAAGCCTTAGATATCGTAAGACCTGAAACATATGTAAAGTTGACTTACCAATACATTGAGTGACTCTCTGTGGAAGAAGGGAATGGAACTCCGCTGCAGTATGTATCCACAGATGATGATGTTAACTTGTTCATTCAGATGTAGAGGCAGCTAGAGGAAGTGAATCTCTTTATGACCATCATAAATGGCAACACTAATAGACTGACTATTTCTGATAAGATGGCCCGTCTACATAGGCGGGTTACTCGTCGCGACTGGGACGATGGGGAATCCGGTTCAGATTCAAGCAATGGAAGCGACGATGATTGGCATGACTTCGCTCTTGACTTAGCACAACCAGAGACACATGTGGCAAGGACTCTGTTGCCTGAATTTAACGCAACTATTTATAGCACGTCTATTCCTTCAGGGGAAGCTATAATGACAACTCCATCACCTGCTCTAATTATTTCTCTGACGAGCCCTGTTGCTGGCAATAAGGACAAAGGCAAAGCTTCAGTAATTGAAGTTGGCGACAGTCCCATGAGCGATCCACCTCTCATAGATCTTCGTAGCTTAAACCCAACATAAACAAGTAATCAACCAATACCTACTTGTTCAAGCGGAGAAGGCACATCAAAAAGGATACAGACGATAGCTGCCTTAATGGACTAGGAGGAAACTACATAAGAAGATTGCATGCAACAATTCCAGAGGATAACTTTATGGGGCACCCCTGAACAAGCACTTTTCGAATTTCTAAACGACAAAAGCGATAATCCTGCATTGTTTATGAGAGATGCACCGCCTGTTTTTGATGACTTCGAGCTTGACTATATGAATGAACTTTTTAATAACAACACTATATGTTATACCATAGTTATATGTAAGTAGTATTTTACATACTACATATATAGACAGACTATCTATAATCAATCTATTTAAAAATAAATCTTCTACTTGTAACCTTATAAATAGACTGACTATATTATTGATTGTATGTATTGATGCAGCTTTGGAAGACATCTAATACGAGGGCGACAATATTTGTTGGGAGGATCTTCAAATCAAAGCAGAAATACAAAATCAAAATTGCAATCCATGCAATTAATCGAAAATTTCATTTTCATACACTAGTGAAACAGCATAGGCGATATCAGAGAAAGCAAATAATCTTCGGCTTGGGTCCAAAACCTAGATAGACCATCCAATTAAATCAATGACCAAGTCAACCAAATGTTTCCCACATACGCTGAACGAGTAATATAAATAATCAACTTCAACAAACCAGTTAGGCTGATGTGCCCATGGTTGCCTAGTCAACGATGAGAAGTAGAAGTCTGGCTTTTTTCCGTTGCTGACCAAGAAGAAAAGTGCCGACTTAATTCAGGAAGAAAACAAAAAGGAAAAAAATCATAACAAGGGGGCGACCAATGTCTCGGTGAATCTGTATGAACCTAACCAACAAGTCCATGTCCTACAAAGGAGTGATAGCAGAAGAAATAAAAGTGTAAGGTATATTGGAAAAAAATAAAATGTTAGATATCAGGGCATACATCAAACTAAAGAACTAAGTAGTGAGAAGAACAAGAACAAGCATAACACGACCATGATAGACTAACTAGGAAAATGAAATAGATGTACACATACTATTTACATGTCATGCTAAATAAAACAACTGTGATTTAAGATAGACAGTCTACTGGTATAAACTTTCCACGCAGGCTAAAAATTGTAATTTTGGAAAAACTTAATCTGCAAAATATTAAAGGAAAGCAATATTTGAGGAGCGGGAAAGAGCTAACCAAAATTGGCAATAACTCCATGCCTTCCATGATACGCAGGAAAGTTGTATTTTCCACTTCCATGAAATCTCCAATCCGATAGGAGGTGAAAAAGGTTAATACTTTGTCAATGGTATACGAATTTAACTTGCAATGAAGTACATTAATAGAGACACAAGCATACTAACATTGTCTTCCCCATCTCAGCGGTGAAAGCTTCAAAGCGCGAGCTTTTGAGTGATAAAAAAAGGTGGAACTTGCCAACTAGGGGTTTCATTGTCTTCCTTTTCTTCCTGTTTTCTTGGGGCGCAATTTCAACTAGGCGCTTATTTATGGGAATAGGGGGTGTGTACTTCTTAGGACTATGTCTAACTCGAGCGCTGGTCCTTCTTTCATATATACCTACAGAGGGGCGAGTTTCTATAACAGAAGTAACTACATCACCAGGGGCCTGAAAAAAAACCAAAAATCATACAATTAACATAACATGCAGTTAACAAATACAATACAATGAAAAAACCAATTTAACCTGTGGATTTCCAAAAGGCTGGGAATTGTCGATGGGCAAATCAATAGGATTTTCATTTTCAATAGTACTAGAGTTCTCAATTTACGTTAAACCAAGGAAAAATATTGGCGGTTCAATATCATGAACAACTGCAGACTGACCCTCTGGAAAACCGATGGGGACATCAACATTTTAAGCAACAGGTTCCTGAGACCGTGGTTGAAAACAGTGTAGATAGAATGTCTAAGTTAAAATAACAAGGAAACATTAATAGACATGCTATTTGTTTAGAAAGTTTATGGAAGTGAACCTGGGCTTTGACTATAGGGCTGGGGAGTTGTTGTTAAGGCCTGCAGCAGATAGAGTTTCCGAAGAATCAATGCCAACAGAAGAGTGTCCAATATATTCTGGAAAAACAACATTAATATTTTCAGAGGAGACACCATCAAAGTCAGTATGTTCCTGCAAAGAGGACAGGAAAGAAAACATAAAAAATACAAAATAAGGGCGTGAGGAAGAAAATAGTAAGGAAAATTTTAAATGTATCTTGCCTCAGTATAATCGGAACGAACATAATGCTGCTTATCTACAACTTCTTTCACAACACCTTGTCAGATCGTACGACCAATAAATTCACCAGGAATTTGTGTTCCTATGACAAAGAAAATGATAAGATGACAGTAAAAGCAATATTTTATGGAAAGAAGTATCGAAAAAAGTTGACACAACTATACAAGAACCAAATACAAAACCACTGCCTACATCAGATCTTCTCTCTGGAAAGTTCAAATTGTCAGCACGCCGAGGTTGATCCGGATCACGGAAATGCTCATACCTAGGGCTATCATATTCACTGCTAGCCTCCTTCATTGCATCCTTAAAAATGGATTTGATACGAGTGTCCAAACTACCAACAATAACATCAACATGATTTGTCAGCTTCTTTGAGAAGTCTTGAAGCAAAACCATTGTATGCCGCGCACTTGCTGATGCATTTTCAGTAAACATTTGTCTGATGACATTTGTAATCAAATCAATGGAGTCCAAACTTCTATTCATTGAATGGGATGGGCATGCAGCGTCATCGTCTCTCTGCGTAGGCCCAGTAGCAGGTACATTAGCGTGTTTGGTTCTCCTCCCAACCTCTTCACAATCATCACTACTGGCAGCATCTACATCTGCATCATTCGTACGAAATGTTGCATCCTCGAAAAAGTCATATGCTCTAACACTGCCAATAAAGAAATTATGTTCGAATGGATGATAATCTCGTATCAAAGACATCATGTGGTCAACACTAGCATTTGGATCATCATCAACAAACTCCAAATCAGAACCATAGCCTACAACTCCATCAGCAAAGCAAGAAGTAACAATAACCTACATACAAAGGAAAAAACATAAAACATATAAGAGGAAAATAGACAAACAACCTAAATAGAAAAACTACTTAGGCATAAATAAACTATTGTCAAAAAGAAGACTATTGTGGAAAAGACAGACAACAAATTACATTTTGGTAAGTTTGAAATAGGAATACATTTTTAGTAACACATACAACAAAATGTATGCAGACAAGGCACAAACATATGACAGGATAACCTATGTCTAAATGGTTTGACTAACAAAACTAAGGGATACTAATAAAAAGTAGACATGCTAAGTATATACAAACAATCTATACAAATACACAATTTTTTTCTAAGTGAGCAGGTGCTAAGCATATAAAAAAGTCTATACAAAATAGGCATACTAAGTATATACAAACAATCTATACAAACATTCTATAAAAACAGTCTATAAAAACAGTCTATACAAACAGTCTATACAAATAGACATACTAAGTATATATAAACAGTCTATACAAACTGTACGGACACAAAAGGAGTTAGTTTAAAAAATATAGGAAGTCTACATAATCAACTTAGTCTATCTTGAAATATACTTACCTCTCTTTTTTTGTCAAATAGACGAGCATGACCAAAATTTACAAGAATGCTCAATTCTCTGAGACAACTAGCAATGTCATTAGCCGAGCCATCCTCTTCAACACAGCGGTCCAAGGCAGGATGGCACAAAATAGACGGACAACTACATAATGTAACCAGAACCATAACATGTGAAAAACCTTAAATTGCAATCGAATCTTTGACAAAATGCGCGGCTTCCCTACACTTCGTGCTCCGGAAATTTAGCAAAAAAGATTTGCGGCCCCATGGATAACTAAGAAAAGCTTCAATGTCCTCAACCAATTCAACATATTCTTCTTTTATATGCTTATTATGTGAAGTAGGACAACATATCCCATATGCCAATAGGAGTAGGACAAGACGGAAACGCGTAATGGGATCCTTGTACTTTTTTCCTTGCAACAATCTATCATGAACCGATCTCGTTGTCGGTTTCTTCTCCTTACCAAATAACTGCTTCCACAGGGGCCTGTCGGCATCACACACAGCTGATTTGCCTTTCCCTTTACTAGACTGTTGCAATGGAAAATCATTTCTTCCCCTATGCCCACATTTCAAACCTGTGACCAGAGCAAACTCCTTCAAGCTGTACCGGATAAGCTGGCCAACAAACAACCACCATAATTCATTGTTCTTGTTGGTGATAAGCTACCGACACAAAAGGTAGTGAACAAAGTTAACGGAAAAAGTATGATTCCCCATCTGAAGAATTTTTCCAAACTGAAAGTCCTGTAATTGCTTCTTATGGACATCTTCCAAGGAAGGTTTAATATCTTCAATCTATCGCAAATTAAAGTAATTATTAATGCGTTTGTGTCCTGTGAGTTCGCAGCCAAGGGAAAATAACCTTCGAGGTAATCGATCTTCCACTTCAAGATCCATGTACATAATAAGATAGCAATATAAAGGAATACATGTAAATACACAATACAATAGATATTCACAATGAATAAAAACTATATGATAAAATATGTACTGTCTACCCAAAGAACAAACTGACTAAAAAGAAATTTACAGATATCATCAGTTTCAGTTCAAAGCATTGCAAAATAATAGAGATAATCTCTGGAATCAGAGGAATAACAGAGAAATCAAAATATGTGAAGCGCAAAACACATGCACATAACAAATACAAACTAAAGGCGAGGGAATACACAATACAATTGAAATAAACAATGAATATAAAGCTATATTATAAAATATGGACGGTCTACAAAACCAAAAAATGACTATAACATGTAATTTACAAATTTCATCACTTTACATTGCGACGCATATGAAAATAAGGGAGATAATCTCTGGAATCAGAGAAACAACAGGAAAATCATACTATCTGGGAGGGAATAACACATGCACAGAACAAATACATACATAGAGGGGTGTAAACAAGCAAATCTCTAGGTTGATTCAAGAGCTCGCTGACAACACTTGAGAAAGGAAACATACAGCATTACATTCAGTAAACTATTCACAAGCGTAAACCCATAAAGAGAGATGAAATCAATTAAAGCACGGAAACCCTAAATCAAATTTCCCCCAATTATAACATCGACAATGCAAAACGAAACATCTTGAAGCAAGAGAGCAAAATCATACCTGACCCGACAAACATACAGATCTGTAGAGAAAAAATTGTAAAGGATGGGAGACGAAAAGATGAGAGAAAGTATGATTATGAGGAAGAAGAAAGATATGATCAACAATTTGGGAACACGCTACTCTTTGAGAAGCGAAATTTAAATGAATAGCAATTACTCTAGAAGCAACGAAAACACGTATAGTCAAATCATAGCAATAACTTTTCAGATAAATACAAAAAAGAAAACATTTTCTCAGAGAAAAAGCAGTACGTGAATCGCGTATTATGAAAGGTAGTTTCGAATATATTACATAAAATACACACAAAATTTTTTTGGACGGCTAGTTTGTTAATTGTAAGTTTTTTTTTGGCCATACGACCTAATTACCCAATACTATAAAAGCATGTCGTCCAATATCAAAATACAACTATAGTGGATTTTGAAATAATTAGATTCATATTAAGTGGGTATTTGATACCTCTTGATATCTATTTTTAAGAAGGAAAATAATTTGTTATTTGTGGGCATCTTGTTATAAGCATATTATTCCAAATTTATGTTATTTGTAACAAAGACAAGGGACAAATCTGGAATTCAGGATGGGCATAAAGATACACATAAGGACCTAAACATACTAATAAAAAACATGTTGTAATGTTTAGAAAATGGCAGCCACCAACAATAGAAGAAGATTAACTACTTTAACGAATTCAAGATGCTTATGGCATTCAGAAAAAAAAATTAACCATTCAGAAAAAATTTCGTCTTTACCAAAAAAAAAAATTTCGTTCGTGCATTCCACAAACACCAAGTACATATTTATGATGAAATAAATTAAGGGGCTAGTGATATATAGATATATGCATTTTATAAAAAGAGGACTGTTTCCTTCACATCATATTAAAGTAATACGAAACTTAGTAACATAATAGATTCGTTGAAGTGAATAAAAAGAGAGGTGAAGTTTGCGATGAGAAATCCAGGGATGGTTTGCTTTATGAGCATATGATGCGTTCTACATTCCAAGACACTAAGAATTTAAAATAATTGAGGTTTTAATAGTTGTGTAAATGTAATTTGTTTTACACTGTTGTATTCTTTTTATTTTTGGTATAAAGGTTTTACAGAAGAAAATTGTGGTGTTACCTCATTGCACATATAATTATTTCCTATAAAACCAAAAAGTTTATGCTTTTTTATTAATTAGTGAATTATTATATTCTCTCCACAATATAAATGTTGCTTAAAATATTTCCACACAAATTAAAAAGACAATTAAATTTCTTATTTTATCTCTAATTAAATTTTTATAATGCTTATTATATAACCATTTTATAAACATGGGCTGCTATCTTTTTGTTTCATTCAGTGATGTAGATAGATTTTTGACAAATTTAACACACGAATCTAAAAGTTAAGTACATTTGAGATTTTTTAAAAATTATCCATAACTTTATTCTTGGTTTATGAATAAACTCAGATCAATGGGGCTTGGGCCTCTTGTGTCTATAATAGCCGTTAACACTTATGGCTCCATACTCAAAAGACCGCCAAGTAAAATTCAAAAACTAGTTCACTTTTTTTCCGTTTCACTTATTTCTTCCTTAATCATTTTTTTATAACATGCTAAGCTAAAAAAGTCTACACACACAAAAAGACACATTATATATACGTTATGAATTTTTCTAGATCCTGTTTAAACCACTTTAACTTTACTCTTTTCTCCTGTAGATTTTTGAAAATCAAACTCTGAGAAATGGGTTGTTGCTTTAGCAAGTTCTCTCCAAAGACAAAAGATTTCAAACAAGTAGAAGAACCTCAAGAGAAGTATTGTTATGTTCCAGAGAAGATGTTAATGTCACGTTGTCCAAGTCGAGTTTCTCCACTTCTTGTTCCTGATAAGGACAAGTTTAACCCTATCCTCGTTGTCCCGGATAAACTCCCTCCTCCTTCTCCGCAAGCAAAGTTGGCATCTTTCTTTCCAATCCAACCTTCCACCACAAGCAACTCATGTCTTTGCTCATCAAGCTCGTCACTTTCAACTGCATCTTCGATATCGGTTTCAAAGGATCGATCTTTCTCTAACGACTTCTTGCGTGCTTGTTATCAGGAGAATTCACATGTTGCTCGGATCAACTCCTTACGAGAATACTCTCTTTCTCTGAAAAACTCAAAATCGAAGTATCCTAGCCGGTCTAATTCTCCGGTTATACCAAATCGGTATTCGACAACACCAAACAGAGCAAATGAAAATCTGGAAAGAGGAAGAAACGGTTCTAAGAGAACCCGAGAGCCGTCGCCAAACCATCGTGCATTGACACGACAAAAGAGCTTCCGTCAAGATCAAGAAAGGTTTATCATGTCTTCATCAAATTCTTTAACCAAGGGAAAGTTCTTGAAATCGCCATCTCCAAGTAGGAGATTTGAGGGGAGTTTCTTGAAATCGCCATCTCCGAGCAGGAGATACCCTATGGCGGTAGGCGATTCGAAGGTAAATTCAGTCTATTCTTCTGTAAGAAAAGAGAATTTAAGTATGTCTGGTCACAAGACTTGTCCTAAGAACAACATATCTGAGACTCGGATTCATCGTATAAGTTCTAAGATCGATGAAACCGCTAACAAAGAAGTAATCGAAAACCAGAAGGAACCGGTTAGTCCAGTTTTTGAAGAGATTGGCAATCCTTCGATTGATTTGGATTGCTTCATATTTCTGTAAGGAATTGTTGAAAGATGTGTTTGTGTGCATAGAGATAGGTTCTGTATTTGTTTCAGACACTTTGTTTTTTTTTTCTTTCTGTTTTTTTCGTATAGGTTTGTGAATCTGTGATGATCAACTAGATCAAAACACTCATACTTACTTTTCTTTTTGAAATTTGCTTTATATGTTTGCATTGGAATTAGTTTGGATTGAATACAGCTACGGGAGCTTATTATTTATCATGTTTTAAATCATACTTTTAAGTTTTAAATCTTTACATTAAAAGAAAGCTTTACTTTTTTTATTTGAATATAAAATGCAATTGAAAACGTTTTAAAAAGTTAACCAGCGCGATTATGTCATGTCATGTTTTAAGCTTCCCAAGTGAACAACAAAGTTAACTAGTGCAATTTCTAAATTCTGGTGGAACCCTAATAGATGTAACCGCGGTCTCCATTGGGTTGTATGTGACAAATTATGTATACTAAAAGAGAATGGAGGTTTGAGCTTCCGATCTCTGGAGGATTTTAACACGGTCTTATTGGCTAAATAACTATAGAGACCTAGTCAGTTTTCGGGGTCCCTGGTTGTCCAGGTCTTGCGAGGTCGATACTTTAAAAATTTTCATCCATTGAATGCAAAAAAACCTTACTCACCTCTTTCGGCTGGAAGAGTATTTACTCAACCCAAACTTTGCTTAGGCAAGGAGTTAGGATCCAAATCGGCTTTGGGATAAACACCTCAGTATGGCATGACCCCTGGATTCCATATGTTAATCCGCGCCGGACAAGGGAAAGGGGTAGTGTTTGGCATCCTAGGTTACAAGTCCAACAATTGATAGACCCAATGATGAGGGACTGACATTTGCCTCTCCTTCAAGAAATTTTCAATCCGAAGGATATAGATTTGGTTCGGAGAATCCATCCAAGTCGAACTATTACACATGGTGGTTTGGTCTGACACTACACAAAATCAGGTCAATATACAGTTAAGTCTGGCTATAAAGTCCTAAACTCTTAGAAGATAACAAGGATCAATAACAATGGCAGAGCCCAAGTCTGGAGACGTTGAAGGCTTTCATATGTAAAATAAAATGTCCACTGAAAATACAACATTTACTTTGACAAATTTTTAGAGGAATTTTGGCGGTAACTACAAATTTAGTTCACAGAGGTATACGGTGTGACACAATCAGTAAGCGGTGCGAAGCGGTTGAGGAAACAATTAATCATGTATTTTTGAGTGCACCACCGTTAGGCAGATTTAGAATATCTTCAAAAATCCGGAGGATGGAGGCCTTTCCATCAACCTCACTTTACTCTAATATGGACTACCTATTATGGCAGAGTCCATTGAGAACTCAGGATAAGACTAGTTATGCTCTTTTCCCATGGTTATTATGGCAAATATGGAAAGCAAGAAATCATAAAGTTTTCCAAGGAGTACAATTGGATGTAACGGAGATTCTAAGAAATGCGGAAACAAACTTAGCAGCTTGGGAAGAAGCTCAAGTCTTAGTCTCTACCGAAGAGGACCATCCACTGGTGGAACCTCAATCAACTGGTTTAATATGTCGGATAGATGGTTCATAGAAACAATCAGATCCCACTTCTGGTCTTGGATGGATTTGCAAAGACAGAGAAAACAAGGTACTCTTGATGGGGGCGAAAGGACAACGACGAAGTCTCTCATCGCTCCACTCAGAGATGGAAGTCTTATTATGGGCGATGACAGAAATGCACAACCAAAGGATAGACTGCCAGATATTCCAGACAGACTGTGTGGAGCTTACAAGTATTATTCAAGACCCGGATGGTTGGCCAACCCTACATACACTAATTCAAGATTTCAAACTTCTTCGTGGATTTTCCCCAGGTTTCAGCTTGACCCTCATTCCGTGTACGATGAACACCCAAGCAGATAGTCTGAATCGAAGATCACGTCTTAAATTTTTTGATTTTACTTATGTAGACTCTTGCCCACCGACTTGGTTAGTCAATTCGGGTGACTTTATCTGATTACTGTTTGGTTGACAAAAAAACGTTTAAAAAAAATACGAGGATGATACGCGACGTTTTAGAGTGTAGCAGATAACAGTGTTGGTATATTTAAAAAGAAACGCAGCGTTTTCAGATTCATGAAGGGCTTTCTTTTGTTGGTGGACAAACAATTCTATTTTTGATGTCTTATCTAAATCCAACCAATGAGCATACATAAATAAATTGCAAATGCAACAATACTATATCTCGCTCTATCCTCTATTAGTGTTTACCGATTTTTGTTACACCACTTGCTTTTTACATGTTCTTTAATTAGCTAATGGCACATTCACTCGAACTTTTCTCACTGGTTATTTGTGCCGCCAATGTATCCTCTCCATCGTCGAGGTCACGACCAAATACTCCTCCCATTATCCTGGAAATTCCATCAGTTAGCCGTAGGTCTGGGCATTCGGTTACCCTTTTGGTTTCGGTTCGGTTTTTTCCGTTCTCGGTTCTTTAGGTTTTCAATAATTGGAACCATTCAGGTCCTTAAATATTTCGGTTCGGTTTCAATTCGGTTCCGATTCGGTTCGGGTTCGGTTCCGATTGAATTAAGTAACCATTCGGGTATTTTCGGGTATTTTTAGGTATTTTTGAATATTTTTTAGGTATTTTAGGTATTTTCGGTTCTATTCGGTTACCCGAAATATTGCGGTTCAGTTCGGTTCGGTTCTGGTTATTTCGGTTCTCGAATTTTGAAACCGTTCGGGTAATTTTTAGTTTTTTCGGTTTCGGTTTCGGTTCGGTTCGGTTTCGGTTTCAGTTATTTCAGTTCGGTTTTTCGGTTCCGGGTAATTTGCCCAGCCCTAGTTAGTCGTAGGTAATTATTTATTTTTTAAAATTTCAAAATCAATTGACAAAAAATAGTGAGAATCATAATCATTATTAAACTACATTAGTTTTAGGTAATCGCTTATATTTGTATTTATTTCAAAGCCAGTTAACAAACTCACAACAGCTAAAAAAAGAAAGAGTAAAGAAAGTTTATTTTTTCGGTTTCGGGTAATTTTTAGTTTTTTTCGGTTTCGGTTCGGTTCGATTTCGGTTTCGGTTATTTCAGTTCGGTTTTTCAGTTCCGGGTAATTTGCCCAGCCCTAGTTAGTCGTAGATAATTATTTATTTTTTAAAATTTCAAAATCAATTGACAAAAAATAGTGAGAATCATAATCATTATTAAACTACATTAGTTTTACGTAATCGCTTATATTTGTATTTATTTCAAAGCCAGTTAACAAACTCACAACAGCTAAAAAAAGAAAGAGTAAAGAAAGTTTATTTTTGATTCATTAGAGCACTTCGAATGGGTCTCTAAATGAGTATCCAAGGGAGTATCTAAGTTAAAATCAGAAATATCCAAAAAGTTAGAAACTGTATCTAATTTTAGAGACTTTTGGAACCGTATCTAAAAGAGTTGTGAGTAATTTTAGATACTCTGTGAGACCGCGAATTTATTTTTAGTTAAAAAATTATTTTAGATACTCAAAGGAGTATCTACCATTGAGGATGGTCTTAGTGTTTCGTTACATTGATTGTAGACTTATTCTCACTTATATACAAGAGCTCAATAATGCTAACAAAAGCTTAATGTATATACTATCTTGTACCAATACTAACCTACGCATCACACTCTCATCATACACCCCCACAAACCTTTATAAGCCAAAATAAGATGTGCACCTAGCTTGGATTCTCTCGCATTTACATATTCGTTATGCACGAATGAGGTGTACTCCAGATCGCTCTTGTTTTCAATATGCTTTTTAGGTTTTTGACTCGAAATCGAAGGGAGATATCGGTGGATAGATCATCGTAGATGGTGTTGAAGCGATAGATAATTAGGAAAGCAAAGTTTAGCGAGGGCTAGATGTTCCAGTTGGAAACAGTCGGAGCTTTGAGTTTGTCCGTTGTGTACTATGTGTGGATCGTGATATGTGATAGAGCGCTTATTAACACCCTTGGTCTAACATGCGGTAACCTATTCATTTCTTCCTCCTGGAATTTTTAGTGATACAAGCTCCTTTGACTATCCAATTTCCTGCAAAAAGTCTTTCATCTTAATTTATTTGTATGTTTGTTATGCTAAAGTTTACCCTGCCAATGTCATCTGGATAGATTAGAGACCATCTTCCTTCAAAACTGTGTTTGGAATTTTTTTGATATATTTTCCTCTTGTGGTCCATAACGAAATTTGCCTTCACGATTGCGTATGTTTAGGAAATTGCATAGCTCTAGTAAAAAAGAATATAAACGCTTTAGATACTCATGTGACTTTGAATGATGTTTTTGATGTGCGTGTTTCCAACGAAAAAGAGAGAATTGTCTTATAAATTTATCAGTTGCTTTTTTACTTTTGCTCCTCTTTTCTGTGGGACTCAATGTTTTAGTGTTGGGAGGCTGGCGATTCTTGAATAGTAGTATACTTAGCAGGAAACTGATCTGTTGGAGTAAGCTTGAAATCAAGAGCAACTACTTGAGAAAGAAGTAACCG
>OVAN01002626.1:2358-32570 GCA_900406275.1 Anastatica hierochuntica
AGCACGAAGAATCAAGATTAAACAGCGGGCTAAGGCTAAAAAGATGACTTTAGAGATGATGCAAATATCGAAACAAAGAAAGCAAAGAAAAGCAGGCAACAACGTAAGGTTGTAAACAATTCAGAAAAGTGTTGGGCATCGGGTATTCTCAGGGAAACATTTCATTGTTGACTTAAACTACAGATTAGGGAAGAGGTTAAGAACCGTCTTGAATGCAAATTCTAATCTAGAACTGATCTACTTCCGTAGTATCAGCGCCCTACGCACTAGAAACCTCGAGACTAACTTCTGTTGACCCTCGATTTCTAGTCATGCATTACTAACATGTTTGATAGGTTCACAATTCACTTTCATGCATTACTAACATGATCAGAAACTAAGTGATCAATTCAATTTCATGCATTACGATTAACTATAGACGAAGATCCATTAGATAATATCCCTAAACATGCAATTCTATATCAACAAATCATGAATCCCCTCTGTGAGAACCCTAAACCCAAAGATTAAACTACTCACTCATGTTCAGAGAATCAACACAAATCAATTTCAAGAGAGACATGATCGTATAATAAATAAACAAAGAATAAGGTTCAGAATTCTTCTCCGATTCAAAGTACGTAAGATAATTCTTCTCCTTAGGTTACAAACTCTCTCAAAACTCTCTCAAAGTCTGAAAAGTTTCATAATGTTAAGAGAAACTCGAGTCTAGGTCTTTTTGATGAAATCCGGTATGAAATAAGTTTAGTCTGGTTCTTCGTAAAATCGATCCGAAATTCGGGACAGGGATCGATCGATCCATGTCCCTGGATCGGTTGATATGTGTCCTAAAATCTGGGTATTTTCCAGCTTTGTGCAAACACTTCCTTCGAGGCTTGAAATCCATCCAAAATGCTTCCTTTTCTCACATTCAAGCTCGGATCCTGTAAAAACAACAAAGAACACAAAACCGCGCCAAAAAAATCCGAATACATACTAAAAATCATAGATCTCGAATGAAAACCGTACTAAAAACCTACTAAAATACTGACACATCAGATGTCAGACTTGAACTTAAGCACCATCTCTCCTAATAAGAATGCTTCGGCAGAGGGCATACAGGCTGGTGGCGGTAAGAGAATGACCACACTTCACATTAATGCTGCGTCCACGAAATCTACAAGGCACTACAATAATTCGGTGGCTTCCGTATTGAAGCCGTTGCAGTCCAAATGAGTTTTATGAGTTGAAATTGTCAAGAAGCTAGAAGCACCAAGAAAATCCTTCTTTTCCGGGAGATACGCAGAGATTATTTTCCGGATTTACTCTTTCTTATGGAGACGAACCAAAAGCAGGATTACATGTTTGGTTTGAAAAGTAGTTTAGGTTATGATGAGCTTTTTACGGGAGAGCCAATTGGCTATAGCGGTGACTTAGCGGTGATGTTGAAACGAAGTCTTAAAGTGGTTGTTTTGTATGCTGATAAGAGGATCATTGATCTTCAAATTGAAATGTGTTCAATAAAGTTTCTTTTATCTTGTATCTACGGTGATCTTGTAAGAACTTTAAGAAAAGGTGTATGGGAGAAACTCACTGATATTGGTCTTGAAAGGAATGATTCATGGGTCTTAACGGGTGATTTCAATTAGCTCTTAAACAATCAAGAAAAACGCGGTGGTTCTACCCGTCCCGAGAGCTCCTTTTGGGACTTTAGAGACATAGTTGAAAACTGTAAGCTTAAAGAAATTCGCTTTTCTGGAAAAAAAATTCTCTTGTGCGGGATGGCGTGATAATGTTTTGATTCAATGTCATCTAGATCGTTGTTTTGGCCACGACGTGTGGTTTGGTCTCTTTCCTCGGACGAAGATGAAGTACTTAGATATGCTAGCATCGGATCACCGACCTGTTATGTTACACTTTTCTTCAGAAACAGAGTCGAAAGGGAGAGGACGGTTTTACATGGACAAAAGATTATTTCACAAGCAGGGGTTTGAGGAAGTGGTACGTCAAGGTTGGGGCAATGAGCAGCATTTAGGTAACCTCTCCTTGATGGATAGGATCCATAGATGTCGATCTAAAATGGAAAAGTGGCAGAGATCATCAGGTTTCAATTCCCTATCACGAATTAGAGGTTTAAAACAGGAACTTGAACAAGAGATTGTCAAGCTCCATCCAAATGTTGATCGGATGTGTGGGATCAAAGAGGAGTTGTCAATTGCGTATAGAGACGAAACAATTTTTTTGGAAGCAACGGAGTCACAAGCAGTGGCTCAAAGAAGGGGACAAAAACACGAAATACTTCCACAATTGTTTCAGAGGCAAAAAGACAAAGAACAGAATACTCATGCTAGTTGATGAAGGAAGACAACAATTCTCTGAGGGTTCTAAAGGGAACATTGATGTTGAGTATTTCCATAGGCTCTTTACAAGTTCAAATCTAGAGGATACAGAGACTTTGCTAGATGGTGTAGTCGCTCGAGTATCCCCTAATATGAATCGTCTCTTAATAGCGTCAATAACTAGAGATGAAGTTAAAAGAGCAGTTTTTAATGCTAAAGGTGAAATCGCACCTGGTGCTGATGGGATCACATGCTATTTTTACCATAAATATTGGCATATCATGGGAGATAAGGTGACGAAGGAAGTGCAGGATTTTTTCGCAAATGGTATTATGCCTTCTAGTTGGAACCATACTCAGATAAGCCTACTTTTGAAGGTGACCAGCCCTACTTGTATGGTAGATATGAGGCCTATTAGTTTGTGTTCTGCCCAATACAAGATCATATCTAAAATTCTTTGTGGAATATTGAAGAAAGTCATCCCGGATTTTATCTCTCCCACTCAAGGAGCATTTGTAGTGTATAGGCTGATTAGTGACAACATCATCATCGCCCACGAAATGATCCATGTTCTGAGAACCAACTCACAAGTGTCCAAAGAATATATGACGATTAAGAAGGATATGTCAAAAGCGTACGATCGCGTTAAGTGGCCTTTCTTACAAATTTTGATGAGAAAACTTGGCTTTGATGACAAGTAAAACAATTGGATCATGTCTTGTGTCTCTTCTGTTACCTATATTGTACTGCTTAATGGTGATACACACGGCTACATTCGACCTGAACGGGGACTTCTTCAAGGCGACTCTCTGTCTCCTTTTCTTTTTATCATTTGTGTTGAGCTCTCGTTAACACTTTGAATAAAGCAGAGGAAGCAGACCGTTTATAAGGAATCAGTTTGAATGTCTCAGGGCCTAGTTTTCACCATCTTCTCTTTGCGGACAATAATCTCCTTCTGTGTAAAGCGTCCACAAACAATGCAGAAGAGATAAAGTATCGATTGTCTCTTTATGGTAGAGCTTCTGGCTAGGTTATTAATGCTCACAAGTCTTCAATCATTTTCGGGTTAAGTGTTCTCGAAGAGGACAAACAAGCTTTGAAGAACATTCTTGAGATAGCCAAAGAGGATGGTGAAGGAACATATCTCGGTTTATCAGAATGTTTTAGTGGTTCTAAACGTAAGTTGTTGAACTTCATACAAGAGAAACTTCAATCAAGAGTTAACGGATGGTTTGCTAAAGCGTTGTCGCAAGGAGGTAAGGAGATTCTTTTGAAATCGGTGGCTCTCGCCATTCTAGTTTATGCTATGAGTTGTTTCAAATTTCCAGTGGACCTTTGCAAGAAGCTTACGAGTGTAATGACTCAATTTTGATGGAGTAGTAGGAATGATCACAAAAGATTTTGTGGATAGCTTGGAAAAAATGTACAAGATTAAAAAAGACGGTGGCCTTGGATTCCACGATATTACTCTCTTTAATCAATCATTACTTTGTAAACAACCTTGGAGACTTTTAGATCCACCCGAGTCCTTAGTTTCTAGAGTGTTAAAAAGCAGATATTTCCCTGGCAAAAGTTTTTTGGAGAGTGGCCTTGGTAGACGGCCTTCTTACGCGTGGTGAAACATCCTCTTTGGTCGTGAATTACTGGAAAAAGAATTACTGAAATCGATCGGTGATGGCCAAGATACTATGGTATGGAAAGAAAGGTGGATTCTTGAGGGATCTCCACGTCCACCACTTTGGAATAAGAGAGGCAATGGACATGAATCTGAAAGTGTCTGACTTACTCAATACAAGGACAAAACGTTGGGACGAAGTGGCTGTTCGAAACCTTTTTATTGCTGAAGATGCATAATTCATCCTTAAACAGAGGATCTCCTTGAATTTAAAGGAAAATTTTATTTGGATTTTCTCTAAGTATGGAAAATAAAATTCACAAAGCGGATATAAACTTCTTGATGTCACCCGCAAAATCAATTAGATGAGCCTTCTCCTATTTAGAAATCCTTTTGGTCCACACTTTGGAAGATTAACACAACTCCAAAGATTCACCACTTTCTTTGGAGGGCTCTTTCAGGTTCTCTAGCGGTAGCGACTCGGCTCCAAACCAGAGGCATTAACGTGGACTCTCTGTGTAAAGTATGTCAAAGAGAAGATGAAGCTATATGTCATACGCTCTTCACTTGTGAATCGGCGGAGAGGGTCTGCAGGTTGGCAGGAATCACGTTACCCCCTTGGAGTTCTCGAGAACATCAATTTTTCTAAATTTATATCATCTTCACAGGTAAATAAAAAAATCCAAGTTTGCCTCAAAACTTTCGACAAGCCATTCCCTGGATCTTGTGGCAAATATGGAAAGGTCGTAACGCTTGTGTCTTTGAAGGAATCAGTCTCTCCGCAGAAAACATGGTGAACAAGGCACGAGAGGATGCAGAGGTGTGAATCAAAGTGAATGAGGAATCGGCTACCCCCTTACTTTGGAAATAAGAGATTGTGTGAGTAACAATCGATGGGTTGCTTCGCCTTCTAATTGTGTTAAATGTAATGTTGGGGTCTCATGGCTCAACGGAAATCGTAACTGTGGTGCTGCGTGGATGGTGCGAGACGGTGCCGGTCAAGTACTATTACATGGACGGAGAGCTTTCTCACACATTGGATCTCTGTTAGAGGCTGAGTTACAAGGACTTCAATGGACAATGGAGAGTATGAGTAACATACGCTATACTCGGGTGATATTTGAAATCTCATCAAACCAAGTTCTAGAGGTTCTTAATCACAACGGTAAGTATCCTCGTCATCGACACTTAAGCAACAAGATTTTAATACTCATATCCTCCTCTCCTAGTTGGAATATCGAAGTCTCCCCATGAAAGTGCAATGTAATAGCCCAAAAAATTGCATTAAGTGTCACTAAAGACCATAGATACTAATCCTATATTGCAAATGGTGGTCTTTGTTGGCTTCAAAATCTCATCTTGGAAGAATCCTCTGCGTTATTTGAAGGTAAAAGTATTTAAGAATCACTCTCTTATGGTAGCTTTCTTCTCTTTTTCTAGTCTACGTAAGTTGGTTGTGTTGAACTCCTACTGGAAGTTCAATTCGATGCTGCACCTTTTGTTATAGGCTTTGTTCTGTTTAAACTCTGTTTCTCTGTTTTTGTTAAGCAATAAAACCGATTTCAAGCGTTAAAAAAAAAGGGTGTCCACATTATCACAAAATATTAAAACTAAATTAAATATTTCAATAAATATACACATTTCATAAGATAAAAGAAACAAGATTCATTAAATGGTAATTTGGTTAAAACTACACACCAAAAATAATTACGTTTTGGAGAGTGATAAAAGATTAATATAATATTGAAAGATTTTACAAAAAAGCATCACCTTTTTGAAAAAAGAAAATTAGGATAGAAATTGTAGTGAGTTTTTTGGAAGATAAAAATTTAACTAATTTTTTTGGTTATCCCTTCACTAGAAGGACATATTGCTTAAAAACTAAATTAATGCACAACATCGATAAATATACATGAGAGAATTGAATAAAGATGGTAAAAATAAAAATATTAGTAAAACAATATTTAAAATTAAATAGTCATATATTTATATCGTACATGATGAAAATTAGAAAACAATCATTACGTAAAAATGAAATTAAATAAAAGTATAACCCAAGAAATACAAAACAATAATGTTATTTATATACGTTACTATTTTCTAAAATTTAATAAATACAAATTATATGTATATTAATACTAACAAAAAATTATGTATAAATATTTTAGACGATGGTAAATCATTTATTTGTTGGGTAAAAATAAGTCTATGGAAATAGTTTACTAAAGATTTTCAACTGCTCATTCATTAATATGATCACACGATACATAAGAAAAAGTGTGGGATGATAAATAAAAATAGTTTTTAATTGGTTTGAGACTTAATCCATATACAAAATGTTATCAGTGAGTAAAGAAAAATAACAAAAGAGAGTAGATATAAAGAGGAGAACAAGTGTACTTTAGAAGATGACAAATGAAAAATGGAATTTGGAAGGATGAATGCATAAAAATATAGTAAAATCATTCAAAACTTACTCACCGTAAAATGAATGAGTTTCTCCAAAATTAGTTTTTCCATATCAGTATACGGTGTCAACGAAATCAGAATCTATATCAACGTGGAAAGTGATAAATAAGTAAACATTCTTTACTTGGTCAAAAAATTATTTGTTGTGAAAACATATGGATGAATCATATTTATTAACTCAATGTGATGAAAAATATATTTCATTCGGCATTCTACTCTTTTTCAATTGTATTCTTTTTGGCCGATATATGGAATGAATTTTATCTTAAGTAAGAAGTTGCCAAAATTATTTCTTTTTTTGAGATTTATATTTTTGTTTGCATATATATAAACACTTATAAACATTTATCTTTTGAATTTATATGATTATATTTTACTTTGAATTAATCATATTATTAGAGGTTCAAAATTGAAATCTTGCGCAATGCACGAGTATAAACCTAGTATCCAAAATCTCCCAAATCAAAGATTCCATGCGTAACAAATTATAAATAATCACGCAAAAGCATTGCATTTTTACAAAAAAAAACACCATGCATAGTACAGCCATCCATTATGTTGATCAATTAGAGAAGATGCAAAGAAAATATCCCAACATTTGTAAACAGGGCCATCTTACAGGGGACAAATTGTGCATTTGCCCCAGAGCCCATAAAAAGGGTCCATTTTTTAAAATTTTAGTTTAGATTATTACTCTATCATCTATGTTTATCTATTTTTCTTTTTCGGAAAAGTTTCTTTGGTCTGATTTTGTGACTCTATTTTCATTTTATTACATTGTTTAGATTCTAAAACTTAACTTATATTTGTTGCAGATTTAAGATTTTTTCTTCATAATAGAGTTAGTACCATCTACTTAGAATATAGAAATTGTAGCTCTAATTTTTGCCCTCTCATATTTCATAGTAAAGCGATCCCTTCTTCAACCATAATAATAATTTTTCCTTTTGTGAAAAAGTTGTAGCACTATCCGCTAGAGTCATAAAGCTTTTATTATATAATTTGTTCGCTTTTGAAATGTTATTCAAGAATTTGTATCTAGTAAAGCTTGAAAAAATCGTTGATTTTTATTGTATTTTTCTTTGTGGGATGATCACCGTTTCTTTTTTTGTTTAAGAAAATAGATGCTACTGCTAAGGTCTTTGAGAAAACAAATAGTTGTGAGAATATATGGGAAGAGTGAAAAAGACGCACAATGAAGATTCTATTATGTCCATTTGGCTTACATTAACAAAATTTGCAAGACAAATAATAGTTTTTAGCATCTTGAATTAAAGTAAAACTTGTCGTAGGGTCAAAAAGTATTTGTGCCAGAGTCGGTTTTAACACCTGTATTCAGAAATCTGAATAAGAAGAAGAATTTGGCCATGAAAGATGCATAAACCGGTTGGAAAGATTAAAGAAAAGTCGACTCAGTGTTGAAAATTAGACCAAGGATGGTTCAGTGACTCCTCAAGCATGGGTAATATATGTTGATGGTAGACCATAAAATGGCCTAAATGCTATCATAAGGGGGGTGGGTATAATCGAACTAGCTCAACCCTGAACTTGGTCGTGGATGGACCATGACCTGGTTTAGTCAGCCGATCATGGATGGACATGAGTTACTTGGCCAAACTAAGATCAATGAGAATGATTGGATCGAATCAAGGATCATCATGGCTAGATTGAATAAGTCAAGGGGAATTTGTGACCTTAAATTGGATAAGTGGGAAAACTAAGCTGATTCAAAGGATTGAGCTGGACATGACTGATTGGATGGATTGGCCGGGTCAGGCTGTGCCTAAGGAAATTTTTCGGTGAGTTGATTAGTTGAGATACTTAGTTGAGTTGACTGATCGGATAAGGCTGGTCAGATTTAGACAAGGATGGTCTGATTCAAGCAAGCCAATTAGTTCAGACAGGGCGATGATGCTTGTTGGATACTGACATGGTTGGTCGAATTCGGATAGGGCAATTAGGTATGTCGAGAAAAGACAAGGAAGTTGGATGAGACTTAGCCATTTTTCGCAGAAGGAATTGGCGGGAACGATTACTTGGTGTTTTCCATGCAGAATTGATATTTTCACTAAGGAAAAGAGTGAGAAGAGTTATTCCTAAAGGTAAACGCGCTTGGACAATTACCTTAGACAAAAACTCAACATTTTGAGTGCTTAAAAGAGGAATATCGCTTATCTCTTCTTTTCACGAAAAGAAAGAAATCAGAAAGAATTAGGCAATTTTCTGAAAGATTGGCTGAGAGAGAGACGACTTGACTGAGCTGACCGACTTACTGGTTTAACTAACAAAGGAGAGCACCTTGACAAGACCATCTAACCGATAAAACTGATAGCCTACGGTGAGTTCGATTTGTCAAATTATAGTCACACTTAGATTCTCTGAAGGCCGACTAGCCATGATTGTTTGATTGATGGTTGATGGTCGAATGCTTGTCTGATTATGAAGATCGATGGTCGAGTGTTAACTGTTTACATGGCGGGTAGACGTGTTAACTAACCTTAATGTTCGATGGTTGATTTACTGTTTCTGCTAAGGCCGATGACTGATTTACTTGAAAAAAAAAACTAAAACTAACTTTGAATCCGAATGAATTGATTGAACTGGATATTTTTCTGTGTGGCTGATAACACGGGTTGGCCGATCTCACTCAACAATTTTTTGATGATGCATTCTATGTAAATGCAGGTTCTGAGTCTAACCAGGAAGGCTTGTCTGACTGAGCAACACATAAACCAAGGCTGAAAATGGAAGGATGATAGATTTTACTATGCAATTATGAGTAGAAGGTTTAAAAAATTGTAATAGCTTATACCAACATTTTAGCTTATAGCAAACTATTAATGTATTATGAAACCTCAAAATTAATATATGTTATGTTAAAGTTAAGTGTATTTGATGAGTGACTTGACTAGAAATCGAATTAACACACAGACTATTAAGTAAAAACGAGTTAGAGTCTCACAAGTTGGTATCAGAGCGTGGCCGATTTTAGTATAGAGTCTTAACATAGTAGGTAATAGGTAAAATTCATCCTTCCAATTCAAGGTCTCACGATAAGTCTATTTCTATGTTGAACTAAGTTGGTAAGGAACTAACTTAGTTAATTGGTTTGAACCGTGCAAATGGCTAAGAGTTGGAAGAGAAAGAAAGCTGTTGTGAATGAAAGTGATGGGACTTCCGGAGTCGACCCAACCCGAACAGTGGGTGATCAACCAGAGATTAATGTTAGGGAGATTAGTGCTAGTAAATGAATAGGAATTAATCCAGCGATGGCTCAAACTCAATTTGATGTTGCGACAGCTGATGATGCGAGAAATGTGAGGGTTGTTTGTGGGAGATGTGACTAATGCTAACCCGATGGGATTGTAAACTGTACTGATGATACTTGCTCAAGTGTTGGAAAGGTCGTCGATTGTTGCACAAGCACCAATTGCAGCACAACTTGTTAGAGCGTCGATTGCCAATGAAACGATGGTGGTTAATATTGAGGATGTTTAAGAGCCAAGGATTTCATGATACCTGAAGGTAATTGATCATATGCAAAGGCTGGACAAGAAATTCTTCTCTAGTGATTCTGATCTGATGGAGGCTGATTAGTGAAGAAGCTGACTGGAAAGAAATTTTAACTTTATTAGATGCCCACAAAATTACAAGAAGAACATAACAGTCTATTACCTGATGGGTTATGCTCACACTAGGTGGAAAGGTGTGTCTACTAGGGGTGGGCATAACAACCACAACCGAAAGATCAGAAAAATAATCGAACTGAAACCGAATCAGAGTTGGAAAATAACTGTATGGTTCCAAATTTTGAAAACCGAAAAACAAGAATCGAATCGAATCGAAACTGAACGAGTAACCGAAATAATCGCAAATACACAAAAATACCCAAAATACTAATATACCCAAAAATATCTGAAATACCCAAAATAACCAAAAATTTAAAAATATTTGAACTCTAATACCTGAATGGTTATTTAACTTAAATGAAACTGAATCCAAACCGAATCAGAACCAAACCAAAATATTTTAAGAACCGAATGGTTTCAATTTTTGAGAACCGAAAGAATTGAACCGAACCAAAACCGAACAAGTGACTAAACGCCCATGCCTAGTGTCTGCAAAGAGGGAAAACATGAACTACACTTTGGAAACTTTCAGCGAGTTGCAAAACTTTCAGCGAGTTGTTCTGGTCAAAGTACTTTCCTCCAGAAGCGTTTGATAAACTAAATGGAGCCTTTATGGACTTGCAACAAGACAATATGATTGTGAGGGAAAATGAGACTAATTCAACAGTCACAAGACATATGTGGGAAAGAAACTTGAGAATTAGAAGGTTCAGGTTTGTCGGTTTATGTGGTAGACGAGAATTAACCTTCATAATCTTTGATTGGTTCGAAACTAAGACTTAGTTGCTGAGCTGATGGAGAAGGCTCTGCTAGAAAGTGGGAAGAATGAGGAAGCTAAGACGCAAGTTGTGGCAGTGCCACACAAAAAACCTGGGAATGCTACTAGGTTTAAGAGAAACTTTCAATAGAAAAATAGCCCTCATAAGTAAAGTGAAGGACGCAGTGCATGCTCAACATGTGGAAAGATGCACTTGAGCGTGCGTAGAGATGGAACTGGAGTTTGTTACTGTTGTGGCAGCATAAACCATAAGGTCTACGACTGTCTAGAGAATGATACGAAGGTCAAAGCTCAAAGGAGCAACGTTAGGACAAAGACGTGCAACAATTGTGGGGAAGCTAGCCACTTCGAAACTAAATGTTCGAAGGCTGGACAACCTAGGAAACCGGCAATTGATTGACTACCGTTATCGCCAAAGAGACCTGGAATCATGTTGTGGGTGTAATCAATGGGACAGGGGACTATCGACTCGGGAACCTCTCGTATGATCACCAGTTTAGTTTAGTTACCCTTAGTCTTTCAAATTTTTGTGTGCAATGTTACCTTGAGTGGGGTGGGTTCTTAGCAATGTAGGTGAATATGTTGGGACCTGGTCATTGGTGGAGTGGGAATCCATGTCCTGTTTGACACAGAGGCTACTCATTTTTTTGTTACCCTTGAGATGGCTGAGGCAGGCGAGTTTCAGAAGAAACATGGGAAGCATTTGGATTGGTCAAGGCAGTTTGTGCTTAGACCATGTATACTGAAGAGTTATCCGAGATTTCTCACTTCTAATCTAAGGAAGAAACATGCCGACAGACTTGGTGATTTGCCCAATGGTAGATTGTGTTGTGATCCCTGGAATTGACTAACTTTGAAAGTATAATGCACATCTGAACTATCTTAAAGGACGTGTTCGGTTTGAGACTACCAAAGAAATTCTGAGTTACCAAGGAATAAAGCCGACACCTGGAAGCTTGGTGATCTCGTCGATGCAAGCTAAAAGAATGATTGAGAAAGGCTGTAAAGCTTACTTACCCACAATCACTACTACAGAACTTGGGTCAAATACATATTTGAAAGGATATTTCGATGCTAAAGGACTTTGAATATGTGTTCGAGGCACTGACTAGATTACCATCAGAACGGTCGGATCGTTTACTATTGAACTGAACCTGAAACAACTTCGATCTCTAAGGCACCTAACTAGATGGCACCGACAGAGATGGTCGAGCCGAAGAATCAATTGAGTGAGCTACTGGAAAAGGGATTCATTTGGCCAAGCAGCTCACCATGGGGTGCACCAGTATTATTTGTGAAAAAGAAAGATGGTAGCTTCATGCTATGCATTGATTACCGAGGGTTTAAAAGAGTGACAGTGAAAAACAAGTACCCTCTACATCGGATTGATGAGTTGTTGGACCAACTCAGAGGTGCAACTTAGTTCTCAAAGAATGATTTGACCTCAAGTTATCATCATATTCGGATAGCATAATCATATGCTCGGAAAATGGCCTTCCGAACAAGGTATGGATACTATGAGTTTATGGTGATGCCTTTCAACTTAACCGATGCTTCGGCCGCATTCATGAAGTTGATGAACAACGTCTTCAAAGACTATCTAGATGAATATGTGATCATCCTTATTGATGAAATCTAGGTCTACTCAAAGACTTAGGAAGAGCACATGGACCATCTGAGAACTGTAATGAATAGACCCTGAGAACACAAATTGTTTTCTAAGCCGAGAAAGAGTTTCTCACAAAGAGAAATTGGATTTCTAGGCCATGTTGTCTCAAATAAGGGAGTGTTTGTGGACCCTCAAAAGTTCAAGGCCATAGCAGAATGGCCAAGGCCACGAAATACCTTGGAAATAAAATGTTTCCTTGGGCTGGCAGGATATTACAATCCGTTTGTAAAGGGATTTGCGAGCATGGCTCAGCCAATGACTCGATTGACTTGTCGGATGGCTGTGAGAAATATTTCTGTATGCTGAAGGAGATGCTTACAAGCGCTCCAATCCTTGAGCTGTCGATACCAGACGTACCATATATGGTGTACACAGATGCATCACGAATTGGATTGGGTTGTTACATGATGCAGGGAGAAAATGTTATTTCTTATGCATCAAGATAGCTAAGGAAGCATGAAAGAAACTACTTGACACATGACCTGGAAATGGCGGAAGTAGTGTTTACCTTGAAGATTTAGCGATCTTGTCTCCACGGTGGGAAGGTCCAGGTTTTCACGGATCATACGAGTTTGAAGTACCTCTTTACTCGACCGAAATTGAACCTTAAGCAACAGAGATGGATGGAAGTAGTTGCTCATTATGACTTGGATATAAGTTAACGTCCTAATAAAGCTAACACGGTGGCTGATACTTTAAGTTGGAAGAGGGAAACTGTTGATTCTAAGAAAGACATGCAAGAACTAGTCAAAATGGGTGGGACTTTGTAGTTAGATGTATTGCTTGATGATCTGAAGCCTTTGTGCTTAGGAGCTGTAGATCAAGTTAATCTTCTCACGAGGGTTTGGTTGGATCAGTCCGAGAATCTTATCAAGGCTGCAATGAATGATCAGTCCAAGTATTAGTCTTCACCAAATGGGACTATTCTGGTAAATGATCAGGTGTGTGTTCCGAATGTCAAGGAGTTAAGAGAATCGATCCTTAAAGATGCACATTAGTCTAAGTTCTTGATACATCCAGGTTTGGAAAAGATGTATCAGGATCTAAAGTGATACTATCATTGGGTTGAAATAAAGAGAGTTGTGGCTGCATGGGTAGTTGGGTATCCTACTTGTCAGTTGATTAAGGTTGGACATAAGGTTCCAACTTGAGTGTTGTCGAGTCTACCCCTTCTAGAGTGGAAGTGGGACATGATCATAATGGACTTCGTGACTAATTTGCCGATGTGAAACAAGAAGGATGCAATATGGGTAATAGTGGACATATTGACCAAGTCGCCTCACTTCTTAGCGGTGAACAAGAAGGATAATGTTGAGGTATTGGCAGAGAAGTATGTCCAAGAGATTGTCAGGTTGTATAGAGCATTGAAAAGTATTTTCTCTGACCGTAGTTTGAAATTCTACTCTTGGTTCTGGAAGGCACTTCAGAAAAAGTTTGGGACCAGAGTGAACATGAGTATGGCTTACCATCTGGAGACAGATAGATAGTCTGAAAGAACAATCTAGACACTTGAAGATTTGGTAAGGGCTTGTGTTCTGGATTATGGCGGTATGTGGGAAGAGTATCTTCACTTGGAGGAATTTGCTTACAACAACAGTTATCAAGCAAGTATTGAGATGTCGCCATATGAAGCCTTGTATGAGCAACCTTGTCGAACAACGTTATGTTGGACTCAAGTTGGGGAATGCAATATCTCCAGTAGGGAATTAGTTTAAGAGATGATAAAAATAATTCGTGTTCTGAAGGATAAGATGAAGGAATCACAAGATAGACACAAAATTATGTGGATAACCGAAGAAAAGAGATGTAATTTTTTGTTGAGAACTTAGTCTATCTGAAAACAATCACCTATAAAGGAAAAGAACGGGCTGCTAAATATGCTAAGTTTAGTTCGAGATACATGAGACCGTTTAAGATTCTTGAAATGATTGGAAAAGTGGCTTACAAGCTATAATCGCCACAATCCATGACTACTTTTCACAACGTGTTCCAAGTTTCGATGCTAAAAAAAGGCATCTTTGATCTACACAATTTGGTTTCTGAACCACCACCAAACTTAAGAGAAAACTAGATTGTCGAAGGAAAACTAGCTCGGGTTATAAACATAAAGGTTAAGGTAGAAAGAAGGAAAAAGATCAAGATTATTCAGGTTGTTTGAGACTGTGATGGTGAATAGGAGATAACTTGGGAACCAGAAGAGATGATGAATGAGTTTCATAAGTGGTTTGAGAAACAGAGAGAAGAGTCAAAGAAGACTAAGACTCGAGGAAAAGTATAATTCAAGGAGGAGATAGTTTGAGAAACAGAAAGAAGAGTCAAAGAAGACCAAGACTCAAGGACAAGTACAATTCAAGGAGGAGAGAGTTGTAACACCCGTGTTCGGAAATCCAAAAAAGAATAAGAACTTAGCCATGAAAGATGCATAAATTGGTTAGAAAGACTAAGGAAAATTCGTCTAAGTGTTGAAAATCGACCAAAAATGGTTTAATGATTCCTCAGGCATGGGTAATAAGATCATAAAATGGCCTAACTTCTACTATAAGGGGGTGGGTATAGCCAAACTGGTCATACCCTTTACTTGGTCATGGATGGATCATGGCCTGGTTTACTCACCTGATCATGGATGGACCATGAGTCACTTGGTCAAATTAAGATCAATGGGAATGATTCAGTCGAATCAAAGATCATCATGGACAAACTGAACCAGTCAAGGGAAATTCGTGAGCTTGACCTGAATAAATGAAAAAACTGAGTTGATCCAAAGGATTGAGGTGGACATGACTGATCGGATGGATTGGATGAGCCAGACGGTGCCTTAGGTGAGCTGATCAGCTGAGCTACTCATCTTAGCTGACTGATCGGACCAGGCTGGTCGGTGTTATGCTTGTCAAATCTTGACATGGTTGGTTAGATTCGGAGAAGATAATTAAGCATGTCGGGAAAAGACAAGGAAATTAGTTGTGACTTTGCCATTTTTCGCAAAAGAAATTGGCGGGAACAATTATTTGATGTTTTCCAAGCAGAATTGATATTTTCGCTAAGGAAAAGAGCGAGAATGGATAGTCCTAAAAGGAAACATGCTTGGTTGGTTACCTTAGGCCAAAACTCAACGTTTTGAGAGTTAAACGGAAGACTAAAAATTATCTCTCATTTTCACAAAAAGAAAGAACTCTGAGAGATTGGCCAAGAGAGAGACGACCCGACTTAATCGATTGATTACAATTACAAAAATTGATTATGGATGTACCTTTGTAAATAAAAAAGGAATTTTGACGACAAAAAATAAAAAAAATAAAAGATCAAATTATTCCGAAAGATTTCAGGATTGTTCAACCATCGAGACGAATGGGTCGAATCAGAGGCTGAGATGGGGGTGGTATCAACGCATTATTTCAGAGATTTGTTTAGACCAACAGACACTGGGGATTTTGAGGAAGTTTTAGGACATGTTAATACAGTCGTTACAGAGAATATAAATTCATTGCTGACTCGGAGGGTAACAGAAAATGAGGTTAAAAGTGCTTTGTTTGCGATGCATCCAGAGAAAGCTCCAGGCCCAGATGGCATGACGGCTTTATTTTACCCAGAGATTCTGGGGTTTTTTGAAGGGTGATGTGACTAATCTAATAGGAGATTTTTTCCGCTCTAGTGAATTCGATAAAATTTTGAATGAGACAAATATATGTTTAATACCAAAGACTGACAAACCAATAAGTCTTTGCAATGGGAAATACAAGCGAATCTCTAAGATTCTATGTTTAAGATTTAAAAAGGTTCTCCCAAGACTTGTTTCTGAAACACAATCGACCTTTGTTTCAGGGCGTTTGATATCGGGCAACATCCTTATTGCATAGGAAATGTTCCATGGGTTATGTACTAATCGTAAATGTAGATACAACTGTATGACAATCAAGACGGATATGAGCAAGATGTATGATCGTATTGAATGGTCATTTTAAAGGCAATTTTGGTTAAATTAGGCTTTGACGCAAAATGGACATGGGTCATGTGGTGTGTAAGATCAACGTCGTACAAGGTGCTCCTTAATGGAGATCAATCTAGGTTAATAATGTTGGAAAGAGGTCTTAGGAAAGGGGATCCTTTGTCTCTGTATCTTTTTTTATCTTGTGTACAAAAGTTTTGATTGCGAACTTACGACGACAGGAATTAAACAAGTCAATAACGGGAACCCAAATAGCTAGATATATCCCTTCTATAACTTATTTACTATTTGCGGATGATAATTTGTTCTTCTGTAAGGCTGACGAGGCTCAAGCTAGGGTGATTTTGGACGTTCTAAGGAAATATGGAATTGGTTCATGTCAGGTGATTAATTTTGAAAAATCTTTCGTTCTATTCGGGAAAAACGTTCCTGATCAAACAAAAGATTCATTGAGAAATATTCTTGTTATTAGTAAAGAGGTAGGAATGGGGGATTATTTAGGGATCCCAGAGGGTTTGAGAGGTTCTAAGAGTAAAATCTTTAACTATATTACAGAACGACTCCATAATAGGATAAATGGTTGGTCAACAAAGTTTTTATCAAAGGGTGGTAAGGATATTCTTATCAGGTCAGTGGCGATGGCACTCCCCACTTATGTTATGTCATGTTTCAAGCTCTCCAAGGAGGTAATTTCAAAACTAACTTGAACCATTTCCAAATTCTGGGGGAGTTCTGACGGTCGCAATTGCGGTATTCACTAGGTTGCATGGGAAAAATTGTGCTCCTCGAAGGACGAGGGGGGGCTGGGCTTTAAGTCATTAGAGCTTTTTAACTCGGCTATGTTGGCTAAACAACTTTGGAGGATGTATCAATACCCTGATTCACTGGTAGCGAGGGTTTTCAAGAGAAGGTATTTTAAGAAGACTCATCCACTTGATGCGAAAAAACCATATTCTCCATCTTTTGGGTAGAAGAGTATTGTATCGACCCAAGATTTATTACGGAAAGGTACCCATGTCGGCTTAGGTTCGAGGAAGGCGATTTCGGTCTGGAATGACCCCGGGATACCCGATGTATATCCAAGACCTGCACGAGGAGAGGGTAGCTGGGTACACCCGAACCTAAAAATCAATCAGATGGTTAATTCCGAGACCAAATATTGGAATGTTCTGTTACTGCGACAACTCATAAACCTAATAGACATAGAGATTATTCAAGGTATGCAGCCCAGTAGAACCTTCAAGGAGGATACTCTACTCTGGCATTTCACGACATCGAGTAAATACTCGGTGAAATTTGGGTACCGTCTCCTTAAGGAGATGGAGAAGGATGACATAGGAGAAGGATGACATAGGAGAAATTGAGGAGGGGTCGAATCTTAATCCTTTAAAAGCATATGCATGAAAATTGGATTGCCCATTGAAGATTAAACATATTATGTGGCAGGTAGCATCGAATGTTCTCGTAGTTTCATCGCGACTAGGACAAAAAGGGCTCGTTGGTGATTGATTATGTAGGAGGTGTGGTTTGGATGAAGGAACTATAAACCATGTATTCTTTGAATGTGAGGCATCAACAAGGGTGTGGGATTTGTCATCAATTCCAGTTCCATCCCAGGGATCCTTCTTAGGTTCAATTTTTGCAAATTTATATTACTTGTTTTGGAGAATTCTTGCAGGGGGAGTTTAAAATGGAGAACTTGTATTGGTTCCTTAGATAATGTGGTTTATCTGGAAAGCAAGGAATAAGAAGATATTTCAAGGGGTTGAACCACAGGGAGAGGACATTCCTGATCAAGCACGGAGTGAATATCAAGCATGGAATAGAGCACAAGATTCCTCGTTAGAAAATCGCCAATTACAGATAATTTTAGGCAGGACTACTCCCACGAATCAGTGTAAAGTGGATGGATCATGGAAACAAGCAGACCCAAAGTCAGGAATTGGATGGGGTTTGTGAGTCTCCAGAAGGGCGGATATTTATGTTAGGAGCAAAGTACTTGCGAAGAAGCCTTTCACCTCTACATTCAGAGATGGAAACATTATTATAGGCGATGAAGAAAATTCATAGGCGAGAGATAGATTGTCAAGAGTTTGGATGAATGAAATTCATAGGCGAGAGATAGATTGTCAAGACTTTAAGACAGATTGCACATAACGTTTAACTCTAGAGTGAACTGTTTGACAACAACTTTAAGATCTTCCAATAGAGATTTTTCTTTTGTAAATTCTTCACCTTGGGATTGGATTCCTAATGAAGTGACTTTTTAATATATTATTTTGGTTGGGTAAAAATTTTTATTCCGAGAGAATACAGATGTATGGGCCTTGGAAAGCCCAAAAGAAACGAAGTATGCGCGTGAAAACCACTCTCTGTGATCCCACAATTCATCTCTCCTCCCACAGTATTTGCTTCTTTAGAGCAAAAATTTGAACGGCATACTTCGCTTTGGCTCTATTCTCCTCTTCGCTTCTGGAGCCTCGCTCATCGCCGCCGCGAAGATTCAAGTCCCCCGTGAGTGAGCTAAAAAGCTCGCCGTATTACTATTACTATACCGGTGTTGGGGTTTCAGGAGATGGTGTCGCCCGAAAACGCTAACTGGATTTGCGACTTGATCGACGCCGACTACGGAAGTTTCACAATCCAAGGTCCAGGTTTCTCTTGGCCGGTTCGGCAACCTATTATTGGTGTTCCTTCAAACTCCAGGTTTCTTTCATCGTGCTCTTCCCTCTTGTCTACAATTAGGGTTCAGATTGGTTTTTGGGAGAAGTCTCTCGTTATGTGATTGCTTGAAGAATTTGTGATGGTTCATACTAGCATGCGAATCTGTTGCTTTGTTACAGTCTTCTTGAGAGGTCTTGTGTTTGTTTATCCAAAGTCAACTCTGTGTGTGCCTCACATGTTTATTCTACTTCATGCGTGTTTGCTAATTCGGGAAGCAATTGATCTTATATCACTTTATTAGGCTGAGAATTAGATTCCTTTTCTTGTTGTTATGGCCTTCTATCTGAGTGGCTGGTTTGACTTTACCATGTCAATGTTTCTTATAATAAAGCTTTTGTTGGAGATAGATATGTGTTACAATGGTTTCTGTTATAACGAGATACGTAATAGAAATGTCATAGTTGTTTTTTTTTAATGTAATTTGTGATGATTAAGCGTTGGAGTTGATGGCTCGGCTGGAAATTCTGAAGCCAGCAAGGAACCTGACTCCAGAAAGAGGTAAGCTTCTTGTTGTAAACTCTACCTGTTGCACTTTTATTCAAAAAATTGACTGTAGGAGTTGTGATCCGGATCATTACTTGTCTTAGGAGGAGATGTGAACCATCCTCTACCACTAGCTCGAAAGCATGTAGAGAGAAGCAGCGGCGGGACAGGCTGAATGACAAGTAATCTTTTCAATTTCGTATATCCATCTTTCGCCTTTGTAGGAACTGAAATTTATCACATTGTAAATGAATAATAGGTTTATGGAATTGGGTGCAATTTTGGAGCCTGGAAATCCTCCGAAAACAGACAAGGCTGCAATCTTGGTTGATGCTGTTCGCATGGTGACACAGCTACGTGGCGAGGCCCAGAAATTTAAGGACTCCAATTCAAGTCTCCAGGATAAAATCAAAGAGTTAAAGGTGAATTTTTGTTCGATTTGCAATCTTCCTTTTCTCCACCGAAAACAATTGAATGCTCACGAGTTTCCTGATTATATCGATAGACTGAGAAAAATGAGTTGCGAGATGAGAAACAGAGGCTGAAGATAGAGAAAGAAAAGCTGGAGCAACAGCTGAAAGCCATGGATGCTCCTCAACCAAGCTTTTTCACAGCCCCACCTATGATGCCAACTGCTTTTGCTTCTGCTCAAGGCCAAGCTCTCGGAAACAAGATGGTGCCAGTCATCAGTTACCCAGGAGTTGCCATGTGGCAGTTCATGCCTCCTGCTTCAGTTGATACTTCTCAGGATCATGTCCTTCGTCCACCAGTTGCCTAAGACATCATCAACTGGTTTGCTTCTTGCTTTGGCTGAAAATAGTCTCTATTTGTTTTGCGCTCCGCTTTCTCGGCTTTATTAGTCTTATTGTTGCTTTTGCTTTAAACTGTTTTCTTTTGAACTTATCGACACTGTAAACTCCAATTGCTTTGTGCAATGCTATCTATTCACATGTAAATTTAAGTAGAGTTTGGCAGATCGTCTCTCACACTCTGCCCTTACATTAATACATAGAATGGGTTTTACTTCCTAGCCATAAAAGTTTGAAAGTACAAAAAAATTAGAAACAGGGAAGACTGAAGACACAGCAAAACATGATCCATGGACAAGGAAATCTTGACCAAAGAAGTAGAAACTCCATTGCAGAAAGTTTTGCTTCTCTGTTTTATGTTCTGGTCTGTGAATTTCTCTGTTCTCCGGGTTTTAGCAAATTTATGAATTGAGTTGCGGTTTGTGATTCTTATGATGCTCTGATGTTACAGCTCTTGATGAACCTGTCGGAGGAATCAAGATACTTTGCCCATAGAGGACGAAGATGAGGAAATGCTATATCAAGCCAAGGCTTAGCTCTTCCATTGAAATGAATTACTGCTGCACTTTCAGCATCAGCAAAGCTTGTGGTCTCTTGATATCCAAGACCAAGCATATGCCAGAACGGATCTATGGTCTGGACATGGCCGTGGAAAGCTATCAATCCAGGAGGCAAAGTTCCCAGCTGCCACAAACTCAGATCTGATTTTAAGTTCTGCAACATACACATGAACATGGTCGGAGTTAAGTTGATGGCTGCTTGATAGTGATTGTTGATTATTAGAGGTTTTGATTTACCTCGTCAAGCCAATGATAGTAAGTGGAGCTTATATTAGTCTTCCTCCAAGCGGCTAGGTCGAAAACATTCATCCCGTAAGCCCACGCACATTCCTCTGGGTCGAAGTTTCTGGATATTATTGGGTTCGAGAAGTTGAGGTAACTCTTGAACTTCTTTGACATCACAAACTTGTCTTCTCCTGTACATGTCTCAACTGCTCCATTGACTTTCCCATTCATGTCAATGTCCCAAAGAGGTGAAAGATCAGTTTGTATGACAATGTCATCATCTAGAAAGACAACCTTGTTTAGGGTCGGAAACAACTGCAAACAGAAAATATTGTTTAGGGACTACATAGCATAATAGTTCTTAGTATTTCTCCGGTCATAGATGTTACCTCTGGTAGATGAATACGGATGTGATTCATCAAGGAGTTGTACTTAGGGCTAAGAGCCTGTAACTTAGCAGCAACAACAACTGGATTCTCTTTGTTATTAGCTACAATAACCGATGATCCGCCTCTGAATTGTGACCTCACTCTCTGATCCTTCTCCATAGCTTCCAGAACTGGAACTTTCCCTTTTGATAACCAATCGAAATGATGCAGTGCCTTGACCTCAATTATTGCTGGAGAGAGAGGATGCAGTGAGAACCATGCTTGCATTGGGAAATAAGTCTTCCTGTCCGTTATGATGTGAAGAACGATCTTGTGAGGTCTTAAAGAGTTTTGAACCAATGACTTAGCCACCACCGAAGCTGCTAGAATATTGTCTGAAGCTAAGACAAAGTGAAAGTAGTTGTTATCAACTAAGGTTGGGACTAGCTCGGCTTCTGGAAGCTGGAGTCGTGCAGCTGCGTTTATGGAATGTTCGTTGGCTAGTTTAAGAGCTAGACAGTGAAGTTGTTTCGGTATACTGCTTGATGCGACGTGTCGGTATAAATACTCTTGGATCTTAGCCGTTCTCGTTCTCTGTTCCATCAGTGTCACCATTTCTTTTAGCTTGTGAGCAAATTCTCTTGCATCTGATTTGCTTCTTTTGACTTCAGACATGAAATCTTGAAGTGTTTGAGGTATATCTGATCTTCCTTTGAGTTCTTGTTCGCTTAAAGGTTGTTCCAAAACTTGGTACATAGCTTCTGGAACATTCTAGGATAAATAACCAAAGAAAATTAACCTTTTTTAACCACAGTAAATGTAAATGTGAGCAGGAGTCTGAAACTAAAATTAGAGAACTTACACTGGACTCAACCCTTCTTCCTAAAAGCTTTGGCTTTAGTCTTTTCCCCAAGCAAGCTGTTAATCAACAAAATGTCTCATATTCAGAATATATATTTACCAAAAATGCTTATAATATTTTATAAGCTTGGTCATAACTCCACAAACTAGACCTGAAACAAACTGACCAGTTCTTGGATTGTATACTGTTGGGAGTAAATCTCTTTAAACTAATATCTCCGTTTAGAATATTCATTTTAACATAAACTTGAGGATAAGTTTCTTTTAACAATTTTTTTCCTTAAATGAGGATAAATTCTTCTTCCTATCCTATATTTATTTTTTATTACTTTGATGTGTAAATAAAAAGGGAAAAAATTTCTTTTTTGTTTTCGTTGAAATATATCGTATTTAGATATTTTAATGTTTCAATAAAATGCGACGAGATGAATTATTTTTCTTGTTTTCAGGGGGAAAATGTAGTATTCTTAAAAAAGAAAACAACAGTTCACTTCATTATTTTACATAATTAAAGGATTTAGAACAAAATGGAATAGAAGAAACGTACGTACCAAGAGAGGAGCAAGGAGAGGGATCACCATCGATAGTATCAACGGTAGAGAGAACGAAGACGAACCGGAGAAGAAAAGTGAAGAAGAGTATAGAATAAAACATCATTTGGTAAGAGAATCTTCTTGAACCAACCTTCACTTTTATGAACTCTCTCAATCCTTTCCCTGTGACCACCGTCACATGTCTCAAACTTGGAGATATATGCAGCTGCATATCTCTCTCTGTCTTCTGTATATGTCTCTTTCTTTTCTTTGTTCTGAATGTGGTTTGTCTGAAAGAAGATGGATGTCCGAAGAAGGAAACTGAATTTTACGTTGCTATGTATTGTATGATATATTCAAATTAATGGGTCTATGTCATTCACCTAACCTTGCTTTGTGTTTAGGTTATTAATGGCAGATCGTATCTATCTGATGTTTCATGTGAAGCAAAAGATATGTGTGTTTGTTAGAACTTACAAGCAGAAAGACTACGGTTTTAATGTGATGGGTTTCTTTTAGTATTTGTATGAAAATCTTTGGTTTTCTCCGGTTTACTAGGAATACCAGTCGACCTAGTATATCGAGTAAATTCAACGAATCTTACTAGGAATGTTATGCATAGAATCACAATCATCAATGATTCTTAATCCCGTATTAAAAAAAGTTTAAAATAGATGTTATTACTACTAAACCAAAAATAGTTATGGAGTAGATCAACAAACCGTAAACTTTCTAATCCGGGTTTTATTTGGTTCATTTTGGTAGAGGTCGGTTTTGGGTGAAGGGGATGTTGACTTAGGATTTGGTTTATGCTGAAGGAGGGAAGTTGCGGAGAGGGAGAAACAAGTCAAAAGAAAGGGCAAGAAAGGACAGATGTTAAAAAATATTTTTGAGAGTGTAGATGAAAAGGAGCTGTTTGGTGGTTACATGACATAGCTTTGCCTCTAAATAAAGTCTTTTGAACAATGACATTAGAGCTTTCTACTTCAGAATTTAGTTTTTGAGGACTAATTTCTTCTTTAGTTTGGGTACCAACCTTTTTTTTGTTCTATCTGACCCTCACCCAAACAAGATGTGTTTGTGGTTTAGTATTTTTTGTGTCTCCTTTGTAATATCTGCATGTTTTGATTTCTGCTAGTTACAGGGGCGATTCTTGACCAGAGCCAGATGAACAATTTTTTAGGATCAAATATTTTAAAAAATTTATACCTAAGCTAAAAATTAGATTAAAGGCCAATTTAACAATTTTTTTAAAGATTTATGTTATAGTTTTGTTGTTTTCAATCATTGCCATGGTTCACAGTATGTTGATCATCTTACCACACCTTCAAAATTGTTTCAAAGGTGCTATATGCTATAAGTAAAAGGTCAAAATCTTAAAATTAGCAAACTCTAAAATTTTTGAACCGCCTGGCAAGTTATGGAAACTTTTGGACCTATAAATACGGTGCTATGAGATACCGTTAATACCAATATGGTTTTCTCCAAGCTCTTAAATTTATCCACTTTCAATATTTTTTTGTCAACTAGATTCTTATTCAATCAAAGAAGGTTACAGGGTTTTCAGAAAGTACAAATCTTGCAAAGAATGCAAAGTTAAAAGCCTTAAAGCCATATTATCTTATAATCAATATTTGTTCTCCTAGCTTCTTTGGCCAAGACATCAACTATTTTTTCCTCTCCCTCTTGATGTGCCTGAAATGTTAAGAGCAAGGATGAGATGAGAAGTTCTTTATATTAGTTATGAAGGGGAGAATATCGCTCGATTCTTCCAACTTTTGATGCTTGAACTTGTTCCATCTAAAAAGCATGTGATAGATGCATTGATTATCCCCCTTAAAAATGACATTCTGATAGCCTACTATCCGCATCTGTAACACATCTTCTCTAAGGACTGCTGCCTCTGCCTCCTTTGCACTATTCATATTATCAATGCTCAACAAACCCTGAACCAAAGGTCTCCCTTCAGGAGGAACAAGGAACCAGCTAAAACCAACCTTTTTAGTACTAGAACCCAAGAAGAATCCACATAACAAGTCAAATGTGTTTCATTCAATTGATTTTCAAGGTCTTTGGTATAGTGTTATCGACAGGAGCTATCAGGCTAATAGTTCCTTCATCACTTCTACATGCCATTTCCCATTCTTCTAGGTTTTCTCTAGACTCTTAAATTTATCCACTTTCGATATTTTCTCCTAGTTTTATTTCTATGCTTGAATATCAAAAGATAATAATCATATTTTTGGTATAAGAAATAAATACTAATGTCAAGAAAGAATCGATTGGCCGTGTTAGCGGCTAACCACAAAAGCAACCAAAGAAATAGAGAGAGGAATTATTGAATAAGGATGGATCTTCTTAAATAGTAAGTAGGACTGTTTCCGCGCTACACGCGGATTTATGTTGTGCATTTGTTTAATTAGCATTGGTTGGTCTTTATTTTTGTTAGTGTGCTATTTAGTTGCTCTGGTATTTGCCTACCATTGGTAAGGGTAGTGTTGCTGGGATTTGGATGTGCGTGTTTGATGCGGATGTAAGTCATTTCTATTTGCTATAGTTGCACTCAATTTTAATGGGTATCTTGGTCATATCTTGTTGTCAAACAATTATATCGGTGATTTTCGGGATGATAGTCCTTGTGGCATAGCTCTTGCAATTTGTCATCTTTCTGAATCTTTACTTTTATTTGCTCGTGGGAAGAACCGAAAAGGATTCACGACTCTGTCTTCTAAGAAAACGACACATCTCCTAAGCATTCGCTTAAACAACACATAAATTGGAATTTGTCGTTGTTGATTTTACCTGCTTCTTTGAATTTTGCGACTCTTTTTGATTCCATATAAACCTTAGATTTCGTTGTATTTCCCATAAAATTTTTGAGGTAGATGATAAAGGAGGAGGTTATAAGGACGTATTTGATGATGATCCATTTGAAGCACTATTTAATCTACTGGATGAAGATTTGAAGAATGATGAATGGTTAATAGATGATGAGAAGAAAAGCGAGGAAGATCTAGATGCTCTAGCAGAGGAGTCAACCCAAAGAAAATAGAAGATAGGTTTGACTTTAAAGCAAATATATATAAATTTTGAAATGTTAAATTAGCAATTTAAATTTACATTATTTTGTTCAAGTAATCTAAAAAGTTGATTTTTTTTTTCAATATAAACTCGAATGCGGATTAAATTTTACTATGGTAATCTTTAATATCTAAGCATTATGAATGCATTACGAAACTTCTCAGCCAGTGTTGTTACATTTCTAGAAATGGTTTTTTTAGAACCATAATGGTAACATTCCCTTGCCCCATCAGTGTTCAATGCAGCATCATGTAAAGTTATGAACTTTTTCAATTTAAATCATATAGTAATGTGTCACACATTTTAGAAGGCTTTTATTTGTGTCGAGGACATTGTAGCCTGGTGGTTGAGTCTCCAGTGCCAATCCTCAGGCACCAGGGTTCGACCTTCTTCCACCACAGAGTGGGGGGAATATGTGGGACTGATGGGCTATCGGACCGACATGCTGTGGTCCGTTTGTTGACAAAAAAAAGAAGACTTTTATTTATATTAGCATATCTCTAAACTTTGGGTTCTTATAACCTTTTATTTAGATTAAGATGTAGATTTTCTTTCTACAAATAAATATTTTTGCAAAATTATAAGAGTAAATATGAGCTTTTTCCTAATTAATCTCACTTTCCTTAAAAATTGAATGTGCTTTAATATAATTTTGTTTATTTAACGTTAAATATTTTTTTTTGTTTTTGTATAGATTCAGTGTCTTGAGAGACAAAGAAATTAATGAAATTAATTCTTATTCTTTTTAGTATGTCAACATATAATTATACTTGTTTTTTACTACTTAGTAATCTTATTAAAATCTAAACTTTGTCGTAGAAACCTTTATGGATTATGAATATCAAAGTTGTATGCCTTGATCTAACCAAACATAAAATGGCAAAACCCAATATTATTCATTACTAAGAAAAGCGCGCACACACAATGATGCGCAATACAAACAAAGATCCGAAGCAAATTTTTATAGCAGTCAGACCTTAGTTACGTGGCAAAGTTCAACAATTGTAGTTTTATGCATCTCGACATTCAGATTCATTTAGCTTCAGTTCATGTTCCAGTAACACTCGATGAATGAAGCTTACGTTTTTCTTCTAGATCTTTGGAAATTTATTTAATATATATTTCTTCCTCATTAAGTAAATTAATGACATAGGTCGTCAGTCGAGAATGATGATAACGCATATTTGTAATGACATTACTATTATCCCAACTACAACAATCTGTATGCAAATTAATACCAAGAACTCAGTGGATAAGATGAAAATAATCCTAGACTTCGTACATTATGATGCGTTAAGTACCCTCGTTCTTCTTTCGCGACGCATGAACCCTCTTCTTCAAAAGGTTCTCAATTTCTAAGACTTGGAGTAACAAATATCATTCGTAAGTGCATAATGCATCTAGTTTCATAATACTTGAAGATGAACAAATGAGGAGAGAAAGGTTACATACCTCTCGTAATTTATTCGGAAATTTCCGGATGATCTTTAAGGTTTCAATTTCAATCTTTCTCTAGTTTGGTGAATTACCCTATAATCAACTATTGCATTTGATCTTGTTTTTTTCTCTGTTTTCTCAATCAGAATCTTAGAGTTTACTTGGCTAATTCATCTATGATAACTCATCGTCATGCTTATCGCCACCTTATCATTGGTTTATCACCGCCTTTCTTATTGCTTTTTCTTAACCTAGTTAGAAGAAGCTCAACCTACAATAATGTTAAACAAAAATTTTTCAAGAACAGGTAATCGTTAAAGACAATACCATAACAATAAAATATTTGAATTAATTACTTTTTCTTTAAATTCTTTTCGAGTTCCAAGATCTTCATAATGGGTTCTAACTTTTTCTTGATGTAATTTTATACCCATTCATGGACACCTTTTGGCAATAAACAGAGTTTACCGAAGGGTAAAACTAAGTATTATAAATATGAAGAATACATAAAATTCTCTTACTATATGACATATGAACTCTAAATTCAAAATTCGGAGGCAAAATAGAGAAGTTAAAACCATACCATGAGTACTTGCTTTAGTGGGATCTTGTAAAAGGAAACAATTTTCCAACCTTCAAACAATTCCAACAATCATAAAAAGAAAGTATCAAAATCGAAGGTGATAAAAGGTAAAGAGATTGACTGAATAAATAAACCAAAGTTGTTTTCTGATGAGCTCACTTATAGACTCACCACTTGCGTTCATGAAAGTTTGAGGTTTAACCAACATAATAGGTGTATCGCCAATAACGCCTATCATAGAAAAAACAAATACATAAAGTTAGAAACAATCAAGAGATAAACAAAGAAGAAGATATTTCAATTTCTCTCCATCTAATTGAAAATATGATCTTTTCAAACTAAAGAGATTAACAATCTTGATGGTGTATAATTAAATCTCTTAAACTTTGAGTTATCTTACTGAGAAACCAAGACAATTAATTCGTTATTATCGTTTTCGCATGGAAAGCTTTGTGCAATTGATCGTTTTTGTTTTCGCTATGCTCGTTGGAAAAGCTTCTCATTGCCAACATATATGGATCTAAAGACCTCAAAAAGGGAAATTTTTCCTTCAAATAATATGCAAATCTCTATTTTAAATCCTTCTTCAACCTTTGAAGGGAAGGTAGTAAGATATTTGATGCAACTATCTCTAAGAAATAAATTTAATGACTTAATAATGTAATTTCTTTCAAAATTTAAAAGAAACAACTTTATAAAATAAAATGTACATATCATAATCTCAAAAGCTTTCTAACAACACATAGGCCAAATCCTCATCATCAAAGTGATCATGAATGTTCAAATATAGGAATCTTTACTAACCAAAAAGAATATTAGGAGCTTCTGAAGGTTTGTTTTTTTCGCTTTGTGGAGAATACCGATTCGGCAATCAAGGAAATGATTCTGTTTTTAGGCAACAGGAAAAATGTTCATATCAACATCGTCACTGCCATGATATTTGTAATAAGAATAAGAAAATAAGGGCTATGCCATGACAACTGTTGTCTCTTTAGTAAGAAAATTCGAAGAGAAACAATAAATAACAAAGGTTTAAAAAATGACCATTATATTATTAGTGCATAAGTCATTAATGCTTCATTCTTGTTATGGCAAAAACCGAACACTTTTTCTGCAAATATGTATAATGAAAGAAACATAATCAATATGATACTTTGTACACAAAACAAATTGTTTTCATACATCAGCTAGTAAATCCAATGGTAATCAGAATTTGAAAAGTTAATTCTAATTATTTTTTCCTTACTCAAAAACTCACATCGTTTCTTCCAAATATTTGGTTACAGTTACTTAAACAGTGTAGATATTGAAACGATGGGGAGAGGAAATGGGTTTAGATTGGGTGGAGCATGAAGCGTTTCTATATCTTTCTATCTCTGAATTTTATAGCTCATCAGTATAGTGCACCGATATTATGAAAAATCTCATCAATACATGACCAACATAAGTTTATTTGGCAAAGGGAAGCTTATGGTGATTAATGAGTCTACTCAGCAAGGAGAATGAAAGTTAAATCTTCGGAAGATGAAATAGGAGGCGAGACCCAAGTAAACACTGCAAGCGCACAGATGTACGTTGTAGTGGTTCATGATCGAATTCAAAGAGACCAAAGGTAGCACGAAGAATGTAGAATCAAACAGCGGGCTAAAGCTAAAAAGAAGTTTTGTAGATGATACAAATAACAAAATCAAAAGAACAAAGAAAGCAGGTAGCAACGACGGGGTGTAAATCAATTAAAGAAGTATTGGGCATCGAGTATTCTCAGGGAAATAATTCATTGTTGATTCAAATTGTAGACTAGGAAACAAGATTTAAACTGTCTTGAACTCAAACACTACAAAAGAACTTATCTACTTCTGTAGTATCACATCTCTATGTATTAGAAATCTCGAGACTAACTTCCGTTGACCCTCGATTTCTAATCATGCATTACTAAAAGATTTGATATGTTCACAATTCACTTAAACATCAATTTCCATTGTATTAAGAAGAATTGCTCATTTATGATTCTTTCAGGCATTTAAACAAACTCTTTCCAGGCGTTAAGTTACCTAATTTAAGAAACTAAGTGATCAATTCAATTTCATGCATTACGATCAATCTTAGATGAAGATCCATTAGATTAAG
>OVAN01002627.1:0-32569 GCA_900406275.1 Anastatica hierochuntica
TGAAAACACAAACCGAAGGCTAAATCGAACCGGGATGTTTTTACCTAAAACCAGAGACTCGAGTTTTCCTTTCAGATTATGCTATTTTCGTTTTGGAACAGATTTTTTGAGAGCTTGTAACCTTTGAGAGAGATTGACTCTACCGTACTTCGTTTGGAGAAGAATCTCTATCTTACTCTTTGTTATTCGATTCAATACATCATGTCTTTCTCTAATTCATTTTGTGTTACTTTGATTGATATGTGTGAGTAGTTTTCTAGTTGGGTTTAGGGTTTCTCAAAAAGGGAGTTTATGATTCAGTGATTATTAGGTTGTTAGATTGGGGATTTATCTTAGATCTTCGCTTTTCTCTGTGCTTAGTGCTTGAATTAGCTTGATCACCTAGTTCATGATTTCTAGGAAATTCAATACACCAAAAGTGATTGCTTGAATTCCTGAACCTGTGATTCCAGAGCACTCCGAAGAGGGCTCTGGTACCGTTCATAGTTCTGGTCTGAACTCACTATCAACCCTCCTGCCACGATTGATGATGCTCTCCACAAAGCATCCCAGTTTATCACTCTCGAGGAGGAGACTGCTGCAATGGACAAGATCCATAAAAAACCTCAAACCTATTCGAAAGCTGACCTTCAAGAGGTGAAAGGCCAAACTAAGAAAGGTAACTTTCATAGCAACCAGACCCAGGGTGAGCATTCTTATGCAGTCGATGAGTCACAGCAAGACAAACTCGTCAGAACAGCAGACAAAGCCCCTTGGACTAAATCATTTGATGAGAACAGATTTTGTTCTTATCACGAAAGGAAAGGCCATTCCACAGAGGAATGTTGGGACCTCCATCGTCCATTAGCAGCAAAATTCACTACCGGCGAATTAAAAAAACGTAGACCTGAGGAAACCTCCACCTTTCCAAAAGAGAGCCCCGAGGGAGGCATCTCCAAAGCGAAACAGATCTCCAAAGAAGGAAACCGATTCGCCACCCCCTGCTCCCAAGAAAAGGATCGATATGATCCTCGGGAAATTTCCAGAAGGAAAGAGCCTCCATATTGAGGCTCCGAAACCTCTGCCCGAAGGGACGGTAGCTGCCCTGTTTGAGAAGGCATCGAATCGACAACCTTCTGACTCGAGGGTCGACTACATTCTCGAAGGCTCAGATATTTGTCAAGAGTCCGTGAATGCGATTAAGAGACATCTACGAAGGGCCAAGTCTAGTACTCGATCAAGACCATCCGATCAGGAACCTAATACTAAGATCTCCTTCTGGGAGAGAGAGACCTTAGAACTCGACCGACCTCACGATGACGCCTTAGTCATAACCCTTAATGTAGCTGGGTATGAGGTACCCAAGCTAATGGTAGACACTGGAAGCTCCGTCGACCTTATCTTTTACAATGCCTTGAAAGGCATGAAGATAGATGATTATGAGATCTCCGGTCAGAAGGCTGACCTCGTGGGTTAGTCCGGAGAAACTACCACTTCTTTGGGAACCATCAAACTCCGAGTAATCGCTGAGGGGTTATGAAAATGGTCAACTTCGTGGTAATTGACAAACCAACCCCATTTCATGCAATACTCGGGAGACCCTAAATTCATAAAATGCGGGTGGTTGCCTCAATGTATCACCAATATGTGAAATTCCCAACCTCTATTGGGGTAGCTACATTACAAGGTAGCCAGAAAATATATAGAGTTTGCTACTTGGGAGATTTCCAGATTATAAAAGAATCTCCCCAATAGCAATTACAGATTCGGAAGCAGCGAGCAATGCAGAAAAACATCCGAGGTCCCCCACGAAACCTCACTGAGAAAGTTTGCATCGATAAAGCTCATCCCGAGAAATGCGTTCGCATCGGGTCTGAATTACCCTCCCCAATATAGGATAAGCTTGTACGTTTCCTTATAGAAAATGTCGAAACCTTCGCATGGAGCACTAGTGACATGAAAGGTATCGATCTATGGGTAACTACACACAAGCTTAACATAGATCCAACGTTTGAACCCGTAAAGTAGAAGCGACGCTAGCTCAGCCACAAGAAGGCTCAAGCTGTCAATGACGACATCGACCGACTAATGAAAGCAGACGCAATCCGATAGGTTCACTACCCTGATTGGTTAGATAACCCGGTGGTTGTCAAAAAGAAAAATGGGAAGTGGAGGAATTGCGTATACTTCACAGACCTGAACAAAGCATGTCCTAAAGACAGCTTCCTGTTACCCCATATCGACGCTTAGTCGAAGCCACAACAGGACATCAACTGTTATCTTTCATGAATGCCTTCTCGGGGTGCAATCAAATAATGATGGACCCTGAAGACCAAGAAAAACCGCCTTTATAATAGAGCGTGGAACCTAGTGTTATAAAGCCATGCCCTTTGGACTAAAAAACGCTGGAGCCACCTACCAAAGACTCGTCAATAAAATGTTTGCCCAACAACTTGGAAAAACAATGGAGGTCTATATAGATGACATGCTCATCAAATCCTCTAATGGAGATGATCATGTCAGCCACCTTAAGGAGTGTTTTGATATCCTCAACAAATATGATATGAAACTCAACCCCGCCAAATGCACCTTCGGACTACCATCTGGAGAATTCCTCGGGTACCTCGTAACCGAGCGAGGAATCGAAGCTAACCCGAACTAAATAGCCACCTTCTTGGAAATATCATCACCAAGAACGACCAGGGAGGTGCAAAGGTTAACCAGACGAATCACAACCTTGAACCGATTCATTTCTCGATCAACCGAAAATGTCTTCCATTCTACAAACTCCTACGAAACATTAAAAAGTTTCGATGGGACGAAGAATGCGAGGAAGCCTTCAAGCAACTCAAGGCCTACCTTTCTGAGCCTCCAATACTTTCCAAGCCTGTTGAAGGGGAGCCGCTATACCTTTATATTGTTGTTTCCCCAGCTGCCGTCAGTGGAGTGCTAGTAAGGGAAGAATAGAACAAGCAGAAACCTGTTTACTACACCAGCAAAAGTCTAATAGACGCTGAAACCCGATATTTGGCTATGGAGAATCTAGCCCTGGCAGTAGTAACGACAACTAGGAAGCTCCGACCATACTTCCAATCACACTCGATCGTCGTAATGACATCTCATCCTCTACGCTCAATACTGCACAGTCCTAGCCAATCCGGACGCCTCGCAAAATGGGCCATCAAGCTCAGCGAATACGATATATAATATCGACCACGAACTGCAGCTAAAGCTCAGGTTCTAGTTGACTTTGTCATCGAGCTAGCCACGGAACATGTCGACACCGACTCGATAGCCCCTAAATGGACCCTCCATGTCGATGGAGCTTCCTCAAAGCAGGGCTCCAGGATTGGTCTAAGGCTAACCTCCTCAATCGGTGAAGTAATAACACTTCAAACAATGAAGCTTATTATGAAGCATTAATCGCATGCTTAAAATTGGCAATAGGACTTGGGATCCGAGAACTAAGTGCATATAGTGACTCTCAGCTAGTAGCTAGTCAATTTCACGGAGAGTACGAAACGAGGGACGAGAGAATGGGGGCATACCTCGAGGTTGTCCAAAACCTCACAAAAGAGTTCGATAAATTCAAACTCACGAGGATCCCACGTGGAGAAAACTCCTCTACTGACGCTCTAGCAGCATTGGTCTCCACCTCGGATCCTCTCGTTAAAAGAATCATACTCGTAGAGGGTATCGACAAGCCAAGCATCGACATAGCTATAAAAGTGGCGATTAAAGGCAACTTAGAAGAACAAGAAGAAAGAGTTCATCCACAGGAAGTAGCTACCACAACTATCCGAAACGAGTCCTTCACTCAAATCCTTACTACCTTTTGGTTCCCAAAAACTAAAACCCGCAATATAAAAAGGCGGGCCTCCGGGGTACGAATCAAATTCCGAGACCAAGCATTTATGCAACAATTAACCCCGAAAACGAAGTCCCTCCAGAGGCCAATTCTCATGCTGCCTCTGGGGGCACGATCCAAACCCAGACTCCAATACCGATGCAAAAGGTATTGCTGAGAACAGAGACTCCGGAGAGCCTAATTCCCGGAATACCTCCGGGGGCACGATCCCGACTCAAAAGAGCTTGGTAACGATCCAGAGCCTAGAAATGAACCGACACAAAATCTCCCCTTATCTCTCCATGACAAGGTACTTGGGAGACAAGATTGGAGAATTCCTATTATGCAATACATTCGGGAGGGTATAGCCCCCCCCCCCNTATTGCATAATCGAATCCAACCTCTACAAATGAAGCATCTCAGGACCGTACCTCAGGTGTGTCCACGACCTTGACGCTCTTATGCTCATGGCATAAGTGCATGAAGGCTCGTGTGGAAACCACTCTGGTGGCCGAGCGTTAGCTATTCGAATCAAAAGATAAGGCTATTTCTGGCCAACTATAATCGCAGACTGTGAGACATACTCCGCCCAATGCGACAAGTGCCAAAGACACGCCCCGATAATTCACCAGCTAACTGAGAAACTATACTCAATATCGGCATCATATCCTTTTATGAGATGGTCCATAGACGTCATTGGACAATTCGTGCCTTCGGGCGGGCAATAGAAGTTACGCTTCCTATCAGTCCTAACCGACTACTTCACAAAGTGGATAGAAGCGGAAGCCCTCCAACAAGTTACGAGGGTTGAGGTAGAAACCTTCGTATGGCGAGATATCGTATGCCATCACGGAGTCCCATATGAAATCGCCACCGATAACGGATCCCAATTCATATCAGACGATTTCAGATCATTCTGCGACACCTGGAACATACACCTTACTACCTCTACTCTGAGGTATCCTCAAGGGAACGACCAAGCGGAGGCTGCTAATAAGTCAATATTAGCCAACCTCAAGAAATGCTTAGGTACCTCAAAGAAGTCCTGGGCCGAGAGACTCCCCGAGGTTCTGTGGGCATGTCGAACCACCCTGCGAAGGGCAACTGAAGAGACCCCTTTCTCTCTAGCCTATGGGATAAAAGCTGTCGTTCCCGCCGAAGTATCGGTTGGAAGCCTCCGACGAAGCCTGTGCACCGCAAACCTGGAAGCTAACAACCAGTTACTCTTGGATAACCTTGACTTGATCGAGGAACGACGAGATCAAGCCTTTGCCCGCATCCAAAACTACCAGCAGGCAATGGCACGACACTACAACCCTAAGGTCAGGTCGCGAAGGTTCGTGATCCGCGACCTTGTGCTCCAAAAAGTATTTGATAACACCAAAGAGCGAGGTGCCGGAAAACTAGGAACCAACTGGGAGAGTCCGTATCGGATCACCCATGTGGTACGACCCGACGTCTATAAGCTCGTAAAGGTACGGACTGGGGTATCAGAGATACGATCATGGAACGTCATGAATCTCAAGATGTATTACCATTAGGTACCCGAAAAATCGAACTACGTTAGGCTTGATTCTCGACAGGGTACGTAGGCAACTCCTTCAACGAGCATAACCCCCACCTCATCAAGAACTACTTCTTAGTGATTCAGGTGTCTCGATGGACACATACTCTAGCCATCGGACAGCTGACCACTAAACCTCAACTAATTCTGACAATTCGATACCAAAAATGTGATGTTCCCCTGAACGAAAAGTCAAGGATCAGGTTCCTAGAAACCTAAACAATTCAAAGGTTCCTATCAGTTAAATTCAGGTTCCTAGAAACTTATATAATTCAAAATTCTTAAAATCTTATAAGTTAAATTCAGGTTCCTAGAAACCTATATAATTCAAAGGTCTTAAAAATCCTATCAGTTAAATTCAGGTTCCTGAAAACCTATACAATTCAAAGGTCTTAAAATCCTATCAGTTAAATTCAGGTTCCTGGAAATCTATACAATTCAAAGGTCTTAAAATCCTATCAGTTAAATTCAGGTTCATAGAAACCTGAATACACCAAAAGGTCATAAAAGTATTCCTTCAAATCTAAGAACATGAAGTCTTGAAATGATTAAGGGACCTAAGGACCCTAACGGTCGAATCTCGACACCTAAATCGTTGGAAGCCTCTAGGCCCTTTAAGCGTCTACGAATCCTGGATCGTAAAAGACCCTAGAAAGGCACGAATAGAAATTCATAAATCGTATAAATGTAACAAGAACCCAAAAGGTGGACAAGTTGCATTGTAGCCTAAGTCAACGGAGAAACCCTTTGTTCAGAAGGCTAAGCTGTTTGGGTCGTAAACCCAATATGGACCTTCGGATCATAAAGAATGACCCTGCAACAATATAAGTAATTTAATCTGAAAACTTAACAAAATGCATAAGCATGCACTAAAAAGTCTATGAGTTTAAAGGCCTCTCCAGGCTCTAAGTTTAAGAGTTTAAATGCCTCTCCAGGCTCCGACGAAATTCAACAAAAGAAAAAAAGAAGCCTCACAAAGCCCAAAGTCTAAAGAAAGCAGCAAAAAGACTTAACGTTTTTAGATGGTAGAAAAAAGGCATCAGGTACCCAAACCATCCATGGCCTGGGTCTTGCCACCGTCAGTCGCTTGTTCCTGGAGCTCACCTGTCATCGACATCTCTTGGTTAGCTCCCTGAGCACTAGTCTTGTCTTGCACAGTCAGGTCCGAAGTTGAAGCTTCCACGAGCCCTAAGCTTTCAGACAGCTGGGGAAGGGGAAGTTTAGAAACAGAGAAATCAGAGACCAAAGACTTGTCAAAATTTTCAACAACTATGGGAAGCAAGGCCATTAGACGTTCATGCTCCTCTTGAATGCTCTTGATTTCCTTTGAGATGAGACCTGCCAGAAGCTCTACATTGGCCTGAACCTCTTGAGCATAGATTTGGGCAGAGACCTCATCCTTCTTCTCCTAAAACTTCTCTTTAATAGATTCTAAAATCTTCTCATAAGCTCCGATTACTTTCTTCTTGCCAGCTCTCACGGTTCTCTTAACCTCCACATCTTTGTTCGTAACAAGATCCTTGTTGGCTGAAATAAGCTCATTAACCTGAGCATCAACTGTCTTTTTCGCGCTTTCAAGCGCCAGAATTTTGTTACTTTTAACCTTAATCTCCATGGACAGATCAACTATCTTTCCCTCGCGAGCCTCCAAATAGAACTTCAGCTCCCCAACTTGAGCTTGGAGCCTCAAAACATCGGATCTAGATTGATCAAGCAAGCCTTTTGTTTCCTGGAAAGCAACCCTTACATCTTCCAGCTCTCGAACATCGAGAACATCTTCAAACAAACCCTTATATCCAACATTGAATCAGTTGATAGCATTTACCAACTAGATATCAAAAAAGAAAGAGGGGGGAGGGTTAGCAAGAAACATTGATCAATCAACAGAACATCGATATGAAAGGTAAGCTACCTGGTCAAGGTGGTAAGACACGTCCAGGTAGCCAACCTTGTTGTTCAAACTGTTTATAGCAGGAAAGGGACATCCTGGCTGCTTCATGTGACGCATAAGGGTAGTCATTTCCCAGTGATCATCCAACATTGGACCTGGCCCAGAATGGGCGAAGTTCCATGCACCTTGTCCACCCCTGGAGGAAGAAGAAAAGGGCCTAGTTGCCTTATCACCAGAACTGGAACAAACTCTTTTGCCAGGTAGATGGTCAGACTCCTGACTCTCCCTCGAAACGCGAGGGCTGACATCAGGTCTCTGCATAATGTTATCTCCAGTAACTACAACTTCCTTCCCGCGAGGATCAGAATGGCCTTGTCCGGGGGCATCAATACCAGTATTTTGCTTGGAGATAGTAGGAGCATCGCGAACGGTTGCGAGAGGGATGACCACTTGCGGGGGCTTCGATGAGCCATCATCAAGCATTTCCCTGATCGAGTCACGGAAGGAGCCAGCAGGGACCTTGTCACTCAAGCTTCCTTTAGAATGAGAGCCACCCGAGGTCCTCGTGTGGCAAGACCTGCATCAAGAGAACGGAAAGAGGGCTGAAGCGGCATATCATTAACAGTCCCTGAGGTACTGAGTCCCGTAGAAACGTCAACAGGGTCAGCATACACACACACACACAGACACACACACACACACACACATACACACACACACACAGACACACACACACACACACACACACACACACACACACACACACACACACACACACACACACACACANATATAAATATAACTCAGATGAATGACAAAGGTCGGAGCAATGAGTTAGGTGTATAATAATAAAATAAAGGGCATGCTCCTACCTTCAAGCAGACTAACAGGAATCGGGTCAGGTTACGTAATCCTGTAAAGTTCAAGGAACCTAGCTTTTCGAACCCTGATCGACGGGAAGGCTGACCAATTCAGGGAGCCTTGTTTGAGCCTTCTGACTAGGGCCCGTACATTCTTGAGAAAAATGTTTGGAGGATCAGTTGTGCTTGAAAACAAAAGAAAAGTACAGAGATAAGCGTTATCAAGGAAGCGGTTCTCAAAATAACAAAAGCGGAGAAATTAAGGTTGGCCCAACTGATTAGACGAGCCCAGGAGGTGCACATTACATGACCCTCTAGGACAGTAGCGGGATCGACTTTTACGAAAAAGAATTTTTTACGCCAAAATTCATCATTAAAAGAAAAAGAGAAGATCTCACGGCCAGGGCGAGCTGCGAGGTAGTAAGTGCCTCCAGCCCCCTTGGTCGAGTTACTCTCTTTGATCATATAAAGGTTAACCAGGTCTTGAATCCCGAATTCGATCCCTTCTTCCGTTGAGCTAACGATAAGGCCCATCACAATCTGGAGTACAAATGGGCACAATTGGGGAAGAGCTAAACCATAACGATCAAGGAGATCTAGTAAAAGGGGAGGAAGAGGGAAATAGAGATGACATTTTGAGATTTATTGTTCGTGAACATAGAACCATCCATTCGGAGCGTGTTCAGGAGTCTCTACAGGGGACGAAACTATTATCAGGTCTTTCGGAGCCCCAGCTTTGACTATCATATTACAAATCTCTTGATGAGAGAGGGTGGAAGGCTGGTGAGGGCCAAAAACGACACCTCCGGGCTCAGCAATATCAAGGGCTCGAGAAACTATCTCCGTCTTGATAGCGAATGCAGTAGCTTTGTCGATTATCTCCTGTCTTGCCTTTTTTCGCCTTCGGCCTTCCTTTGACGCTTTGGAGCCAACGACGCCGTCTTCATCTTTACCCATGATGAAATTAATGGGAAATCGGCAAAGAAATCAGAAAAGAAAGGGGGGGAAAAGAAGGTGACAGAATTGAATTTGAAAAGGGTTTCTTAAGATCCTATCTATGGGAGAAATGGAAGAGACGAAGGCAGTTTTAAAAGAAGAGTAAAAACAAAAAAAATAATAAGAGAGAGAGAGGTTACCTTGGCGATCGTGCACGAAGCGTGTGCAAGTGGAGCTCTGCAGTTAATGGGGAGCTTTATATCACTTAAAATTAGCGCATCATACGAGGGTAACCCTTCGCTTACCCCTCCATCTCAACCGTTCGATCGGGAGTAGCGAATCTCGACCCTTAGATCGAAACAAGTCAAATCTTTTAAAAAAAGATCCGAGTTTATCATTGGCGGAATTTCGCTAGAAGGAGTTTTCGCATTTCGGCCCATTAGGCTCTGACCCAAGACGCTGGGGACAAATGTTGGGGCCGAATCCCGCAGGCCCATTGCAGTTGGAAGAATTAGCGAAGGGCTGGCCACAGCGACGCCGTTTTAATAGTCAAAGGAGGCAGAACGAGTCAAGAAAAAGACGAGGCTTCGCTTGATCAAAGAGGAGGAATTGCGGGATCTACAGAGAGGAAATCTCGTCAAGGTTGCTCCTACGAGATTCGAAGGATGGGGCTATAAATAGAGGAAGGGAAGCAGAGGAGAAAGGGATTTTTTTGGGAGCTTTTCTAGTAATCACAATATAGCTACAACTTTCGTTATACAATTCTATGTCTATTGACATAGGTGATAATCGAAAACTAATCAATAATATACATTTGAAACCTAATTTCTATCGTTTTATCCTTTCGAAACTTAATATACATTAAGTGTGAGATCTAACCCTCATATGTAGCATAACTTATTTATTATATTATGTGATCCGAAGCGATTGTTTCATTTGCTGAATATAACGCAATGTCATGTATGCTCAAAGATTGTAATTTTGTTTGCATGTAACTCAATAATCAAAAATACTTTATTCATTAATTAAAGAGTTATAAGAAATGGTTAAGTTGATAATATTACTAAATCCATGCCAACGTCCATGTCTGGTTTCAAGGAACCAATGTCTGTGTCCTTCAATAACGCAAAACGTTGAAAAGACACACAGATATTTCGAAATAGAAATATTCCATGAGGTATTTTTCATATTGTAATCTCCATGTTAATTTACTAGTCTGACTGTTTATAGTATAAATTATACTACTAATTATGTCAACTATTTATTTAGTACGACCCTACTTTTAACAATATTAGATGCGTAAACAGTTTGCTCTCTTAATACTATGAGAAAATAATGAACAAAAATCTTCTCAAGCCGCACATCAACTTCAACTTTATTTTAAGCCTTGTGAAAACGACAAAACTTTAGACCATGTACTAAAGGAGTTTTTAGCCATTTGTTTATTATTTTTTTTAGAATTTTGGGGTTCTTAGCAATTTTGGTCAATTATTGCAAGAATTTCGAATGAGGTTTTTAAATAATTTTTTTCTTTTATTTAAACAGATCCGAAACGGATCCGTTTCCGAAACTCCAAAAAACGTAAAAAAGATCCGTATTATATTTAAAAACTGAAAAACAAAAAAAAACGGATCTCAAACGGAACCGAAATGGATATTTTCGGGTATTTTGGGTTCGGATCGAGATATTTTAAACAGATCCGAAACGGATCCGAAACTCCAAAAAACGTAAACAGATCCGTATCATATCTAAAAACTGGAAAAAAAAACGTATCTCAAATGGAACCGAAACGAACCGAAACGGATATTTTCGGGTATTTTGGGTTCGGATCGGGATATTTTAAACAGATCCGAAACGGATCCGAAACTTCAAAAATCGTAAATGAATATGTAACAGATCCAAATACCGGAAAACAAAAAAAAATACTGAAAAAACGGATATGAAACTGATCCGAGAATGAAATTGTTCTGATAAAAAAAAGAAAAAAAAAGAAGTGACTCAAGTTAAGAGTCGGTTCTTCCGTAAGCATCTGAAGACACCGTCTCTTATGTTCTTTCTTACTTTTTCTGTTTTTTATTAATTTTTTTTGTTAAGAGTCTCATCTAAGAGGTTGCGCTGCACATGCTCTTAGAGCATCATTAACCGAGAAATCCAATATGAGCTTCTTATTTTTTACTTTTTATTTTCCTTCTGATTTAAAAAAAAATTAAAAAAAAAAATCATTCGCGGGTCGCTACGTGTCGGTGGGACCCGCGAACAGTGAAAAAATCCGGAAAATCATTTCTTAATCTGGGCTTTTGAGAAACGATTTCTACTTTTAAGTGGGACCCACTCCATTTTTAAATTAAAAAACATACTAAGAAACTCTGTTTAAAATCCCCGATAATGATGCTCTTAATAGGTCCATGAAGGCGAGAGCCTCCATCAATTCTAATTTACATTAATTCATGATGACTGTGTTCCTTTTTGTTTGCTTAGTAAATAATTTAATTTAATTTAATTTTAATTTTGATGAAAAAAACATACGAGAAAAACATGATTTTTGGGTCTACATTAAAGAATATAACCTCATGATCATTTAAATAAAAAAAATAGGTCAATATTTAAAAAGAGTGGTTGATTTTAGAAAGGGTGGTTGTTAGGAAATATTGGGAGGTTTTGGATATGTAGAGGTAGAGCCAGCATGCTATTCTTTAAAGTGTGATATATAGTTAGGTCGAACTATATTATAGTATAACTTTGATTTGTAAAACAAAAGAAAACAAAACCGATGTCTGAGTTTACTGCCAAAAGTCAAACTTATAAAAATTATATAAAAAGATAGCATAAGTCATAAGAATCGTGTCTCCTTTATGTTTGATGAGGTATTGGTATTTCCCTTGATAAGATATTGGTTTTGAAAACGCCTTTTTGGTGGTACGAGAAACCAAATAAAAAGAAAATGAGCTGGATGTCTTTGGAACATATGGCTCTACCAAAAGCTTTAAGCGGATCAGGTTTCACAGACGTTCAAGTTCATAACGACTCACTTTTAAACAAGTTTGGGTGGGGACTTTTTGACATATCCTACAACTTTAGTCTCTTGTGTTTTGTTTGGAAAGTATTGCTACAATCCCATTTTCTTGTCGGCTAAGGTATCATCATAGGCTTTTCATGGTTGGAGAAGAGACGTGTTACAAAAGGGAGTTGGTTGGTTAGTCGGTATTGGTGAATCTATAAACATTTGGAACGACTCTTGACTCTCATCGACCGTACCGTTGCGACCATATGATTTCCTCCGTTTTCAACTCATTTCTTGATGACTAAGTACTTTTTAGACTTGGATACACAACAATGGATTTGGTTTGCAGATGAAAAAATATATTCCACAACATGCTAAGACCTTACGATGTATGCCGTTGAACTCCGTTTCTAGTGATGATAAGCTTGATTGGCTCTTGAAGAAGAATGAAATTTATCCTGCAAAATCTGCTTATATTCCGCCCACAAGCTCTTCTCCTCCACCTGCAACGACCTTTCATTGGAGGACATGTGTCTGGAGCTTACGAATTGTCCCAAAAATCCGGTCAAAGAGCTTTGATTAGGGTGATGGATCTCGAATCCAACTCAGAATATAGGGTGCAAAATTCAGTATTGATCGGACGTAATTTGGGTAACAATAAGCACAAAGAATGTAAAGCTTTTGTAATCACACTTTCTAATTGCTAAAGTTTTCATATCGGAAGAACCTCTCCCTAGAATTGCTTCCCCTCTCTCCTTTATAGTCGACCCTCACAATTTTGTAACCGTTCCCCGCCATAACTCCGAAAAATCTGCCTTCATAAATGTGTGGATTAATGTCCCCGATTATGTTGACCTTACCGTTGACCTAGAAGTATGAGCCCTTTCTTCTTTTGTGACTTGCTCTTTCTTCCATTCTGTTATGGGTCTCCGCAGCCCATCTTCTATCCCTGGTCTGCTGTTTCGGTTTATTTAAACCGGATTTGGTAGGGTAGAATCTACCTCCATCAAGAGCCCCCCGCTTGAAGCTCGACAAGGAAAGCTGGTTACGATCCCATGAATGAGATTGTTTAAGCAGCTTTGCCTACGGAGGTTCTTAATGAATTTTTTGAAGAGCTGAATCCGGTTTGAGATTTGATGAGTTTTTTTTTCTTCGGTTTGTTTATGAAAAGTTACGGTTGAACTCTGATTTGATATGACCAACTCCCCACATCACATCCTTAGAAATTTTGGATTTGATATGGCGCAGGTCCTACCATTGCCCCCATTCTCCACGTAAGCCTTGATATTCGAGTTATTTAAAAACTCAGAACTCTGCGCCTCCCTTTTCCTTCTAACGTTTCGACTGTCTTCACCAAAAAGGTTTTTTTCTCTCTCTAACCTTCTCATTCTTCTTTCCTTTACTTGTTTTACCGTTTCCTTTGTGAATTCCTCTCGTAATTCCGCCGCTTCTCCTTACCATAACCCTAGATTTTGTTATTCTTAACCATGGACCCTGAATCCCTAGTCACATGTCTGAGGAAACCCTTGTCTTCTTCCTCCCTTCCCGTCGCGCGACCCATCAATGCTTCTGCGTCCTCCAACAAAAGACCTCTCTTGCTCGATGAACCCGTGGGTCTTCCCTTCTTCCCCGCAGACCCTAACACGGGCGATGCGGAGAGAAGCCTCGCTACCGCCATTGACGACGAAGACTTCCTGGAAGAAGACCGTCTTGCCGTCGTTCCAGCTACCCCCGTGGCTATCGTTCCGCTGGAAAATGCCCCGATTGCTGGTCCGACCGCGAGCACCAACGACTCCCTCCAAACTCTGAGGGAGGAGTTCGACGTTCCTGATAACGTTGTATTCCTCCTTCCTTCTCCCCAAGACAGACCCTGGACTCCGCCTCCTGGCTACTTCTGCATCTATGAGTCGTTCATCAGAGATTGTCACCTCTGGTTTCCCCTTCCTCTCCTTCTGATGGCCTATTGCCACTGTCGTCAAATCGCCATTTCTCAGCTTACGATGGGTGGAGTTAGGACCATCTTTGGTCTCGCGACGGAGGCCGACCTCAAGATGGGGGTCCAACTTCTTGAGAGACTAACTTCTTTTAGGGGCATGAATAAGAAACCCGGAATATACGTTATTTCTGGGAATCCCCAGCTCGTCACTCTCCCAGACAATAGGATTGACTTCTGGGAGAGGGCCTACTTCTACGTGCAGGCCAACTCCAATTCCCTTCCCTCAATCTTCTCCAGATCGGTCCGCAGGGACTGGAATCTCGACGAGAGTAGGCAACCTACTTAGATCATCTTTTCCCTTGTTGCATTTAGATTGACTATTAATGCCCTTCTTGCTTGTTTCAGCTCGGCCGTTCGCGAAGAAGGCTAAGAAGTTTTCAAACTTGGACGACGACCTTGCTGCTCTCCGAGTTATCGAGAAACACCGCTGGGTGAGCTTCAACGCCACTCGCATCGCTGCTGCAGTTGCCACCCTTGCCGCTAAGGAGTCTGGCCGTCTCCCTTCTCCTCCCAAACCTTCTATTCCGCTGCGTATCTGATCTCCTCCTTCGATGTTGCGTCCCATTGTCCATCTCCCAGATCTGGACCAGAGAGCTGCTGACGTGGCCCGCAAGCAGGCTGAAAAAGACAGGGTCGAAGGTTCCACAAGGGCGGAAGCTCAACAGCTGAAGAGAGTCCTCACGGTGGAGAAAGGTTACTTCCTTGCCGCTGTGGTGTCTCAGGGAATACCTCAGAGGAGTCTTGTTTCTGCCGCGGGTATCCGTGCTCCCACGTCGTCTCCAATGGTAATGCCCCTTCCCCCTCCTCCGAGCTCCGCATTACATCCCTCCTCTGCTTCTGCGAAGGACGTTGCATTGGCCAGGGTCAAGGCTGCTGCTGAAAAGAGGAGAGGCGGAAGATCATCCTCCTCTGCTGGCGAGGAGCATGTGCTTTGTATGGACGCCCTGTCACCTGCTGCTATAGGAGACCAACAACCTGGTGACTCAAGCTCTAAAAAGAGAGCCCCTTCCTCCCCTCCCATCATCCCCCCCAAGAAACCAAGGACGGATGACGTCGGGGTCTTCAGCCGTAAATCGGAGGAAGCAAGGGCCTCAAATAAGAGGTCGGAGGAAAGGAGACCGTCTCACAGAGGCAGCTCGGACCATAGAAGGTCAGAAGAGAGGAGGTCGGCATAGAGGAGGGCCATATCATCTTCCGATGATGACAACATGCAGCTGTCCGAGCTTTCCCTTCTCAAGGAAAAAGGTCCTGCCAAAGAGCAGGGCCGTGCTGTTATTGAACTCAGGGAATACGGATTCGAGTTTGAGTTTCCTGGGAACGTCCCCTAGCAGAAGATGCTAAGGCCAACGAGGCTTTATATCGTCACTTTTGCCTGCCCGGGGACAAGATCATTGATCAAAAGTTCCTGGAAAAATCCTCGACTTATTAGGAGGTCTGCCGCAGCAACACCGAGGTAATCTCCGCACTCGTGTCTTTCTTTCTCCCTTTGCAAGACCCCCTATTTGATGTTCTCTTTTCCTACACTCTCAGCACATGGGCTTCGTCAATCGTATGAGACTGGAGTACGAAGAGAAGCTCGAGACGGTAAAGAAGGCTGCCTTCAAGCATTTCCACGATCTGAAGATAGAGAAGGGGACAACTGCTGGTGCCATCAAACGCGCCGTTGAAGCGGAGTTTTCTGCCAAGGCCTTCTTAAAAAAGGTTAATGAGCTCGAGATAACCGACTCCCTGCTTCGTTCCAAGCTGGCCTCTGCCAGTGAGAAATTGAGAAAGGATAAAGATGATGCTGCCGAGCTGCAAAAATTGTTGGAAGCTTCACAGGAAGAAGCTAAAAGAGAAAGTCCGAGCTCGAGAGGACATCGAGAGCAAAAAGCGACCTCGGGTGGAAACTTGAATCCGCCCGGGCTGCGCATGCGGAGGAGGTGGAGAGGCTAAGGCTCTAGAGTGAGCAGGCGGTGAAGAAAGCGGCGAGAGGAGCACGGAAAGAAGCAGCGGCCAAGTATAGACCCAAGTTTGAGAAGGCTGAGAGAGCTATCAAGGATCTCGAACTCGTGCAGTAGAACGCGCTCCTCCAATCCTTAGCCCAGAGTCGTATCAATCTACTAAAGGAATTGGCTGGGAGAGGTATCTCTGGCTAGGAGGCCGACACGCAGAAATGGGAGGAAGCTCTTGCCAACTTCCGTGCTGAACTAGAATCTATGGATGTCGTGCTTCTTTATGTTGAGCATGATCTCCGTGTTTCCCCCTATCCGACAGCTCCGACGACCTGGCTACCCTCGCGGCCTCTACCTTTGTCAACTTGGAGGAAACCTCTTCTCAAGAGGCCGCTACCGCCGGACCAGAGGGCTCCGTGGGGTCACCGGGGGAGCAGCTTATTGCGAGAGGTGGCCCTCCCGTAGAAACTGCTACGATGGCCGCCAGCCTTCCAGTAGCTCCCGCCTCAACTGTTACGGACCCATCCCCTCTAACTCTTGATCAGTTAGATCCACAATCTTATCTTCCCTTAGCTCCCGTACTTTACAAGATCCTCGTAGATTCAAGGAACAATTGGGTTCTGATCAAAGTTCTTAAGATATTCTCTAAGTTGGTTTCAGTTGAGCCTAGGTTGGCTAAGAAGGTGGCTGATCCGATCTGCGAACATATGAGGAGTACCGGGGAAAGTCTTTGGTGTTTGAGTGTATCAGAACCGTAGTTAGTAGCTTGAGCGATCAAGAAACAGCTTTGAAACTTGCAGTTGCAAAGATTAGGGAGTTTCTCGTGGACAATGATCCAAATCTCAAGTATCTTGGTCTTCATGCCTTATCAATTGTTGCTCCGAAGCATTTGTGGGCAGTTTTGGAGAACAAAGAAGCTGTTGTCAAGGCTCTAAGCAATGAGGATCCAAATGTTAAACTCGAGGCTTTGCATCTTCTAATGGTAATGGTGAATGAAGATAATGTGACTGAGATCTCCCGGATTCTTATGAACTATGCGCTTATGTCGGACCCTTTCTTTTGCAACGAGATTATTGGTGCCATACTACTGGCATGCTCCAGGAACTCACATGAGATCATAGTTGATTTCGACTGGTATTTTTCTCTTCTTGGTGAGATGGCTAGAATCCCACATTGTCAAAAAGGGCACGAAATTGAGCATCAGTTGATAGATATTGGTTTAAGGGTCAAAGATGCTAGATTGGAACTCGTTCGTGTTTCTCGAGGTCTGCTTATTGATCCTGCATTGCTTGGTAATCAATTCTTGCACCCGTTATTGGCTGCAGCTGCGTGGGCTTCAGGGGAGTTTGTTGAGCTCTCTAAGAGCCCTTACGAAATTGTAGAGGCACTTCTGCAACCACATACTTGTATACTACCGCCTTCCATTAGAGCAATCTACATACATTCAGGTTTCAAAATTCTGGTCTGCAGTCTCAAGGCGTATTCCTCGGCACAGGAGCTCACTTACCCGCCCTTGGTTCAAGACTCTACTAGCTGTTCAGCAGCGAGTGGTTTCACATACGAGTCTATATTGAGCCTTGTGAGTAAAATTGAGTTTGGGTTGTGCTCTTTATCCGGAACCCTCGACGTTGAAGTGCAGGAGAGAGCTAAGAACGTTCTAGGATTCATTGGTATGATAAAGCATGAAATACCCGAGAAATTAACCGCCCAAGACAGGGTAACACAAGCTTCAAGAGTCGTAGCATTCATGGAAGATATCTTCTCAGAAGAGCTTGGCCCCGTTTCTTCAACACCACAACAAAAAGTTCCCTTACCGAACGGTGTAGAGCTGAAAGAGAGTCTTGAAGATCTGCAAGAGATTTGTAGAGAATTTCCCGAACTAGTTGTGGAGTCAAATTCAAATTCGTTTTCTTCCTCGGACAAAATCAACTTCTCTGTTACTAAACTCAGAATCAGAGATCAAGAAGAAGTCTCATCTTCTTCATCTGCTCCACCTGAATCTTCATCTTTACTCGCAGAACACAGAAAACGCCATGGTTTGTATTATCTCTCCTCGCAGAAGAGCGATGACCATAATGATAGTAATGGCAACAACAACATGCTAAACGAATACCCACCGGCAAATGAGATATCTGCAGACTTATTTAACCCCAAGAAGAAGATGAACTAAACAAAAGCAAGACCTGTAGTGGTGAAACTGGACGAAGGAGATGAATCAAAGACGAAACAAGACATTAGTACTAACGATGAACTATTGTCACGCGTTATCCAGACAGTGCTAATTGGAAAGGGAAAGGAAGAGGAAAGAGAAAAACATAATCGCGAGGAAGATCTTGATTCAGGGATCAAAGAACAGAGTTTGAGAAGAGATAAAAAGAAGAAGAAGAATGGCGAGAAAAGTAGTAAGCACCGATCAGGAAGACGAAGGGACGAAGAACCAAATGCAACGAAACCAGTCGAAATAGATCTTCTCTTATGAATAATTGGAGTTTCTGCCTGTGTTGGTGTGTGTTTTTCTTGTACAGTGATTCAATCCCTGATTTTTTTTTTGTCTTCAGTGTGTTTATTATCCAAAGTATTATCAATGTATGACTCGTTTAAATTGGAAAATCCAACAGATAACGATAAATCAAGAGTCAAAGAAAGGTAAATATAGTCGTGGATCAACGGGTTTAGGCCAGATGTTCCCATAATGGGATTAGTGATAGTAGTATCTAACAAATAGCAGCCTCTAAATCTTAAAGACAATTAGTTCTTTCTGGCTTATTCAGAAACAAGCCACAGTCACAAGCGTAAAGCAAAAACTAGAAACAAGATCATCCCGACACACATTCATCAGACAAAAACTAGCTTCCCGGTGATAAAGATTTAACAGTAGACCTCACCCTTTCCTTGACTTGGGGCAATCTTTGCTCCAAACAGCCAAGATGCATTAGAGCTAATAATAGAAACATAATGTAGAAATGATTCTGTTATTGATTAATGAGAAATGTACAAGTAATGTTGTATATATATAAGTAAAGAAGCTAAGCTAAGCTACCTAACCATAACCACATAAATATACAAATGAAACTATACTCATATACTAATAGTTCCTCTCAAGATGGCGTATAAATGTTGATTATACCCATCTTGGAAATTAACTTCTTGAACTGAGTTGGATAAAGTGATTTCGTTAAAGGATTCGCAAGCTGATCTTCAGATTTAACATGTAATAACTGCAGAATCTTAGCTTCAACTTTTTCTCTTGTAATGTGACAATCCACTTCAACATGCTTCGTTCTCTCGTGAAAAATTGGATTCTTTGCAATATGAATCGTAGTTGTATTGTCAAAATACAATGCAAGAATCTATGGAGAAGTAATACCAAGTTCAGAAAGAAATCGAGACAGCCAGACAATATCCTTTGTAGCAAGAGTCATTGCTCTGTATTCTGCTTCTGCAGAGGAACAAGAAACAACATCTTGCTCTTGAGATTTCCAAGATACAAGAACATTCCCTATGAAGATACAATAGCCAGTGACAGATCTTCTTGTATCAGTACAAGAAGCCCAGTATGAATCCGAGAAAGCCTTGATCTGAAAATCAGAGTCAACACCATAGAACAGATCCTGCCCTATTGTGCCCTTCAAATAATGAAGAACTTCGAGAGCAGCCTGAAAATGAGGTTGTCTGGGTGCAGAAGAGAACTGACACAACTTGTTAACAGCAAAAGAAATGTCAGGTCGTGTAATGGTTAAGTACAGTAACCTCCCCACTAATCTTCTATAAACAGTCGCATCAGGAAGTAACTCTCCTTCTCCAGCAGCTAGTTTTATACTAGGATCCATAGGTATGGAAGAAGGTTTACAATCCAATAAACCAACATCTCCCAATAGCTCAAGCACATACTTGTGTTGACAAATACTAATCCATCTCTCTAATTTGGAGATTTCAAGACCTAGAAAGTACTTTAGAGCTCCAAGATCTCTGAGTTTGAAAGCAATCTTCAGTTGAGACTTTAATAGATCAACAACTTCATCATTTTTAGACGCAATGACAATGTCATCTACGTAGACCAACACAATGAGAAAAACTCAATCATACGACTTAATAAACAGAGTATCCTCCCCATGTGTTCTAAAGAAACCCAAATCTTTCAGTGTTGTAGCAAACTTGATGTACCATTGGCGTGATGCTTGTTTCAAGCCATATATAGATTTCTACAACTTCAAAACAGAATTAGGTGGAAGGTCCCCCTTTCTGGAAGCATATCCTTCAGGTAAATCCATGTAGATTTCCTCCTATAAATCCCCATTTAAGAAAGCATTAGAGATATCCAGTTGACTAAGAGACCACTTTAATTTGGCTGCCAAAGCTATAACAAATTTAACTATTGTCATCTTAGCTACTGGTGAGAAGGTATCAACAAAATCCAACCTTCTTGTTGAGTATAGCCTTTAGCTACAAGTCTTGCACGATATCTTTCAACTGGACCATCTGCTAAATGCTTGATTTTATAAATCCATCTGCAACCAACAGTCTCTTTTCCAGGAGGCAACACACAGATATCCCAAGAATCTAACCCCTCCAAATTCACATACTCCTCATCCATTGCATCACACCATTCTTTATATTTCTGTGCCTCTTTGAAAGTGTGTAGTTCAGGAATTTTAAGAACATAATTTATGAAAATGGAATAAGAAGGAGAAAGCTTATCACAACTGTGATAAGAAGACAAAAGATAAAGAGAATGAGCATTACACTCATAATCCTGCAAATAAGATGGTGGTTTTCTCTATCTATGTGATGAAGTGGCCAAAGGCAGACTTACATCAGAAGATGTAAACTGGATTTGCTTTGTGATACTTTGATGATACCTAAAAGGAATAATAAAGGAAACACTCATTGTTTCATTTGCCCATTAGCTAAACAGAAGCATTTGAAATTTGATTCTCAAAATAATATGGCATCTGAAAGTTTTGCTCTTTTACATATAGATGTTTGGGGTCCTTTCTCAGTAGAAACATTAGATGATTTTAAATATTTTCTAGCCATAGTGGATGACTTTAGCAGAGCCACATGGGTATACTTGTTGAAATCAAAATCCGATGTTCTTACTGTGTTCCCTGCTTTTATAAACATGATAGAAAATCAGTACGGTAAGAGAGTCAAAGTTGTTAGGGCCGATAATGATCCTGAGTTAGCTTTTAGGGAATTGTATAAAACAAAAGGTAATGTCTCTTTCCACTCTTGTCCAGAAACCCTACAACAAAATTTTGTTGTTGAACGAAAATATCAACACATCTTGAATGTAGCTAGAGCTCTTTTATTCCAATCACATGTTCCTTTGTCTTTCTGGGGGGGATTGTGTTCTCACTGCAGTTTTTCTCATAAATAGACTTCCATCACCTCTTCTAGATAATAAATCACCCTTTGAAAAACTCACCAATACTAAACCTCATTACCATTCTTTAAAAACTTTTGGTTGCCTCTGTTATGCTAGTACTTCTACTAAGCATAGACACAAGTTTGCTCCTAGAGCAAAGGCGTGTGTTTTCATTGTATATCCATCTGGATATAAGGGTTACAAGTTATTAGATCTAGAAACTAACAACATTTCCATTTCTAGACATGTCATTTTCTATGAAAACATCTTTCCTTTTGCTGCAAAATCTGATCTTTGTGATGCAGCTAAGGCTTTCTTTCCAATGCCTACAATACCCAGTGATATTTTGCCTTCTCCAATCATCAATGCCTAAGTAAGATCCTGTATGAAACAAGAATCAGTTGTAAAACTAACCATAGAAGACAGATCCTTAGTCAAACAGCTGACACTAATTAGAATGAATCGAAAATCAGGAACAAACAACACATTTGAAGTATAATCTTGGCACTAAGTGTAATTGTACCTATGCCAATAATGCTCACTGAGATCTCATTAGGTAAAGTAACATAGGTATTGTCTAAGGTTTGGAAGTTAGTGAAAAGAGTTTTGTTGTGAGAAACATGATGAGTTGCCCCTGAGTCAATTATCCAAGTGTCTAAAGACCAAACAACACTACCATGAGAGGCTAAAGGAGACATGCCAACAAAAGTAAAATTATAGAGATTGTAGAAAGTACAGACACTTTAAAAGTGGATGGTACAGCTGAAGACGAGACATAGAAATTTTCTTGTGGTGATGTGTTGCTTTGGCTTTGAAGTTGTGAACTGAAGAATGCTATAAAATGTTGAATCTGTTCTGGTGTAAACTTTTCTGGAATAGACAAGCTTGGTGTCTGAGAAGATGGAACCAATGCTAGTTTCTCATCCAAATGAGATTTCTGCTGAACATTCAAGATAACATCAGAAGAACCAACAGCTAAATTTGTAGAGATTTTTTCTGAAGAAATTTGTTGTCCTGTTGATGGTGAAGGTTTCTGTGGAGGCTTGAATTTACTCTTGTAACCGGGGGGAAATCCATGCTTCTTATAGCATCTGTCAATGGTATGACCAATCCCTCCACAGAATGTACACATTGATCTTGGTTTTCTGATGATGCACTTGACAAGCAACAAGTTGTTCTTCCAATTGTGATTGAAACACTGAAGGTACAATCCCACTATGTTGTGTTCTTGCTGATTTTTTACTGTCTTCTTGATCCAAAAGATTGTATATCTCTGACATCGTAGGCAAAGTATTTTTCATTAGAATCTTGCTCTTTATACTATCGTAATTGATCCCATGAGATAGTCTATGTTCTTGTTGATTTCTCTTTCTTCTATTAGATCTTTGACAGTTTGAGCAGTAGTTCTTGTACTAGCAAGTTCTTCCCACAAAGTTTGCATCTGAGTGTGATATGATGCTAGATCCATACTGCCTTTCCTTAGAGAATGAATATGTTGTCTAAGCTTATACAATCTTGGAAGATTAGACTTATGATATCTTGTATGCAAGTCTTTCCACATATCCGCAGCAACCTTGAAGTATAGTATACTAGCATAGATCTTCTTAGAAACAACATTAAGCGGCCAAGATTTTATCATATTGTTGCATCTACACCAGATCTTGTAATATGGATATGTTTTTAAAGGCTGAGCAATATATCCATCTAAAAATCATGTTTTGTTCTTTGCTTCAAGGCTAATAGTCATTCCTACAATCCAGGTTCCAAAGTTTGTTCCATCGAGAAGTTCAGAAACAAGAACCAAACCTGGATGATCGGAACTGTGTAGGTGATATGGACTGTGAGGATTATTCGGCGACAGATTCTCTTCAAAAGCCCTAACGTTCTTTGGATAAGCTTGAATATTTTTGGATCCAGAGATTACATCTTGTTTAAGATGTTGAATCGATGATGCAGATCGCATCGTCGATGATACATCTTCTAGTGAATCTGGAGAAGCAGCTCGATACTTCGATTTACAATTTCTTTTCCCCATTGTTATTGATTCAAAAGAATTGATGAATCGGTTTCAAGAAGAAGAAAGCAAAACGAAATCGAGAAGAACGAGATGATCATAAACGAAATCAGAAGAGAGAATCAGAGATTTTCTCGAGAAAATCACTGAGAAAGTGAAGATGATGAGCAAAAAATTTTAGGTTTTCTTTGCTCTGATACCATAATAGAAACAGAATGTAGAAATGATTCTGTTATTGATTAATGAGAAATGTACAAGTAATGTTGTATATATACAAGTAAAGAAGCTAAGTTAAGCTACTTAACTGTGAGGGCCAAAATCCCGCAGGTCCACTACGGTTGAGGAAGCTGGACCAATTACAAAGTCGGTCCATTACGAAACCTAAAGAGAAGGCTTCGCTTAGTCAAAGAAGAGATGGAAGTTGCGAGATCCGAGGGAGGAGATATCGTCGAGGTGGTTCCGAGGATCAAGGGAGGTCAGATTATAAATGGGAGCCTTCGATAGCGAGAGAGGGAGTTGGATTTTTCGACAGAACGAGAGAGAGGGAATATTACTTCTAGCTTTCGATTATTCTTTCTTCATTTTACTTGTAAACATTTTTGATACAAACATCAATATAATCAAAGTGCTACTTTTTTCAATCTATCATCTTGGCTCAAACGAGATTCGCTCCCACCTTGTCCCACTTCTAAACCTCTTCAAGAATATCCTAAGATAATTGTGAGATCTAACCCTCACACTAACCATAACCACATAAATATACAAATGAAACTATACTCATATACTAATAGCTAATGAAGCATTTGATCTCCTTCTAGGATTCAAGAAAAGACTCCTATTTTTGTAATTTAGTGAACATTTTTTTGTTTCTTGGTTCGCTATGAAACTTGTTTGATCAAATGTTTCGCAGAGAAAGCTGGAGACTTTGATCTTAGGATTAGATTAGTGCTTTTCTTTTTTTCTATAATGTTGTGATTATAAGATTTCATCTTGTTGAATGGTTTACTGGTTTGGAAATATTCATGAAAATAGGTTTGATGTACTAGAGATTTTTTTTTTTTTTTTGAACACTACGAATTTTATTCAATCAAAGTCAAGAGAGCCTAGGAGACACTAGAGCCTCCTTAGCTAAGGCATCTGCCAAATTATTAAGAGCACGTGGAATAAAATGAAAAGAATGAGAATTAAAATCGGAAATAATCAAGCGTAGATCATCCAGAATCGCATGGATATCGTTGTGTGATTGGTTCTGATTGAGGAGATTTATAAGCACTTGCGAGTCAGAGCACACAACTAGATCAAGGATTCCTTGTGCACGAGCCTTTGATAGCGCCATGAACAGAGCCCAAGCTTCAGCCATTAAGGCTGAGGAGACAAAATGGGAAGAGGCAGTGAACTCTCCCAAAATACCATCCGTATTAGAACGGAAAAGCCAACCAGCACCACATCGCAAAGTGGTAGAGTCCCAGGAAGCATCAACGAAGCAAAGTGTACCACCAGATGGTGGAGAGTGGTGATGTAACGAAGGCTTTGCCGATAGCTTAGTAAGCAAGAAAGCTGATTCCCATTGCCTTGCGGCAATAATCGCAGTGGAGATTAATTCAGCAGCAGAACATGAGACATTGGAAAAGACCAGCTCATTACGAGCTCGCCACAAGCCCCATCCGATCCACGCATGTAAAGCTGCGTGTGACAGCCCTACAGGCGGGAGAACTCGAAACTGGGAGGCAGCTTGCAGGAAACTAAGGATCGTTGGAAGGAGCAGCCGAGGCATAACTAACAGTGATAGATCCCATACCTGTTGAGCAAAAGGACACAGGAGTAGTACATGGTCCACCGTCTCATGATCTCCACATCGAGGACATTGAAAACCTCCAGCAATTCCACGAGCATTAAGTTGTGATCCCACTGCCAAGGCGCCTCGCATCGCTATCCATAGGAAGCTTCTTATCTTCGGTAGCGTGGGAACTCTCCACACATCCTCATTCCAATTAAAATCCAAGCACTCATCGGTACTACCTACATCTTGCATAAGAGTAGAGTAACCCGAACTCACCGTATAAATGCCACTCTTAGAAGGTAACCAAACCAAACGGTCATGTGTAGAGTAGGAGCTTAACCGCAAGAGCTGCACATGATGAGTATAGTCTGGTAGTAGCCGAGAGACCAAGCTCCAATTCCAGGTACGCGTTGCATGATCAATTAACTCTGAAACCCGCAGATGAGTCTCACTGAAAGGAGCTGGTCCCATCGGTCTAGTGGGAGTAGATGAAGAGAACCACGGGTCCTCCCATAAGCGAACCTTCGAGCCATCACCAATCAGCCATCCTAGCCCCCGCTGGAGAACGTCGCGGCCAGCCATGATACTCTGCCATCCATAAGACGCATTAGAGCGTAGAGGGCAGTCCATAAACGATGAGTCCTGACAGTATTTGCTCAGGAGAATTCTGGAGGCTAGGGTATTAGGAGCCGTAATTAATCTCCATCCAAGTTTAGCTAAGAGAGCAAGGTTATAGGCCTGGATATCCTTGAAGCCTAAACCTCCATCTGCTTTGGGCTTTGACAAAGAGGCCCAAGAAATCCAAGCCATTTTTTGGACTCCCGGTTTATCATCCCACCAAAACCGGGTTAGATTGATTGAATCCGCTTAACCAGAGAAACCGGTAAATGAAAACAAGACATGGCATAAGTTGGTATTGCAGAGAGGACCGATGGCTGGCCACTAACCGTGTAATGCCGAGAATTTGCCGCGCCACTAACCGCCGGGAAGATGGTGTTTTAGCCGAAAACGTAATGTAAGATTTAGCCATATTAATTTGCTGACCCGAAGCATGCTCATAGGTGCGAATGATTTCGCGTAGGCAATGACACGAAGCACTATCTGGTCTGCAGAAAAACATCATATCATCCGCAAAAAGAAGATGGTTGACCGGAGGACTTTGTCTAGAGACACGAACTCCCATGAGTTCACCAGACTCTTGGGCGCGCAGACAAAGGGCCGAGAGCACCTCCGAACACAAGACAAACAGGCATGGCGAGAGCGGATCTCCCTGGCGAAGACCGCGAGTGGGTTTCACCCGTCCCTGAGGCGTGCCATTAACCAGGAAAGAATACGAGACTGTTGTCATACATTCCATGATCCAATCTATCCAATGGCAATGGAAACCGAGGCGGCGAAGAACCGCTTCCAAAAAGTCCCATTCAATCTTATCGTAAGCCTTGCTCATGTCGGTTTTCACAGACATAAAACTCTGAGAGGTAACCTTAGATGTCTGAAGATAGTAGAGTACCTCATGTGTTATCAACACATTATCTGAGATGATGCGTCCTGGGATGTACCAGAGTTTCTCAAGCTAATTAATGAATGAGATTTATTGATATATATCCAAAAATATCATTTTAGTTGATTTTTGAAAGATTATCATCAAGATAATGATAGCTCAGAAATACCAAAGTCTTGTTTTTGTTTCTGCAACACTAAATATGGAAAGAGCAAGTTCATGCAATATGATGAGATTGCAACTACCTTGCATTAAACAAAGTTTGAAAAGATGTATTGGCTGATTTATTGAGTATAAAAAACCTAAAAATATATTTAAATTCTGAGAATGAGATTGAAAATTTGTTAAGAAAATGTACACTACAAGAAAACAGGGAATATCCCGACGAACCCAAATTCGTCAGAAAATTCGGAAGAAATTCCAATGAAATCCCGACGAAGTACAAATTTGAGTCATCGTTGGGATTTCGTCGGGATTTTCCGAAGCAATTCTGACAAAATTTGTTCCGTCAGTTTTTTTCGACGAAAAACCGACAAATAGGTTTGTCAAAGACAAATTCCGACGAATTACTTACAAAAAAATATCCGTTAAGGTAAATGTGAAATTCATCGGATGGTCGACGGATTTTCCAACGAATTTCCGACGATATTACGAACTTGGTCGTAATTTTTTCGGAAAATTTCGACGAATTTCCGACGAATTTGGAGTTTATCTTTTAAAATTGAAAATTTACAATTAATTCTGGGTCTATGCAATGGCAGTAGATTTTGTAAGAAGTGTGCAATGATTTTGGTTAAGAAGATAATGATTTAAAAATATTTAAAATTTCCTGACTTACCATTCGAGAGAATCTTGAACTTACTACATAATACTTATAAACTTAAACAAACACTTGATTTTGGTTGTTCGTTATAATTTTGAATTTGTGATTTTTTGGATTTTCAAACAATGTTAATATTATAAAACTCATTGAATCTCCTATAACGATACGTAGATAATGCCAACGTAATTGTTTTTCTGCTTTTTAAACACTAGACCCTATTTCGTGGGAAATTCGTCGGAAGTTTTTGTGTGTTTTCCGACGAAATTTCGACGAATTTTGATAATCTACATTTGACTGACAAATGGGAATATTCTATTTTCGTTGGGATTTCATCGGGAAATTCTGACAAAATCCCGATGAAAATGGAATATGCCATATAAAATTATCAGTCAAATCGTAATTGATTGTATTATTTACTATTTACGCCATATTTCCGAAGGAATCCTGACAAAATTTAAATTCCCCCGCAATTTCGTCGGAAAATGAAATTTTTACCGGGAAAATTGAGCGCCTCTTTTAATGAATTTTCGACGAATTACCATCGAAATCATTTCATCGGTAATTTTTACACTTAAAAAAAACTCATTTTTCTTCTTCTTCCCCATTATCTCTCTCTACTCATCGGTGCCCTCTTTCTAGATTTTTTTTGTCATCTAGCCTAATGGCAAGTAGTTCCTCTCACTAGAGTCATGTGCAGGATTCGAACCCTGGTTCTGTGAGATGGCAGCAGAGGTGGTGCAACCACAAACCCACTTGTTCTTCTCATAGATTTTATAGATTTAGGTGGTTAGATTTGTTAGTTTTAAGATTTGAATGTTTGAGAATGTTGAAGGATTTGTTAGTTTTAGGATTTAGGAGTTTTGGATTTTTTTTGCAAATCCAAATACAAAGTTTATATTATATAAAACGTTTTTAGTAAATTAAAATTTTTCTTTAAATTACTTAACCTTTTTTAGTAAATATATAAAGTTTTTTTTTATCAAATTTAAAACTTTTCTAGTAATATATAACGTTTTTAGTAAATATTTTTTTCTAAAAAAATTATAAAACATTTTTTAATATATAAAGTTTTTAACAAATATAAAACATTTTAGGTAATATGATTTTAAAAAAAATTATAACGTTTTTTAGTAAATATAAAACGTTTTTTTTAAATATAAAACTTTTTAGTGAATAATTTTAAAAAAATTATATGACGTTTTATACTAAATATATAATATTTTTTAAATATAATACGTTTTTAGTAAATAATATAAATTCTTTTTGTAAATATATAACTTTTTATTAATTATAAAATGTTTTTAGTTAATATAATTTAAAAAATATTGTTTAATGTTTTTTAGTAAATGTAAAAAGCTTTTATTAAATATAAAACATTTTGAGTAAATAATTTTTTAAAAAGTTATATATCATTTAATAATAAAATATAATATGTTTTTAAATATAATATGTTTTTATTATATAATATAATTTTTTGTTGTAAAATATAACGTTTTTTAATTCCTAACTATAGTTTTGCAAATTATAAATTGTTTTTACTAATTATAGTTTATGATTATTTACAATATATATATTAAAACCAATTTTTATATATTTACTATTTACTTTGTATAAAAACCAATTATATTTATATATACTAAAGAAGTTTTCAATTTTATAATATGTTTTCATGATCCCGAGCTTCAAGAGCAGCTGAGGGAGAAAGATGAGCGGATTGCAGCTTTCGAGACTTTAAACTCTACAATAATAGAAAAATTGGCGGCAACCCAGACACACGCGGAAAACCAATCTCAAGTTGCGACGACCCTGAAAACGAATGAGACCATGTTTGCGAAGATGAAGGAGTTGTTTCTATTTTTTATCTAACATTTATTTTTTTTCTAAAACTTATAAATCTGTTTTTTAGTTTTAAATCTTTTAAATTTTATTTATAATATTAAAATTTAAAATCACAAAATAATAGTAATATTTAATTTTCAAATTATATTAATCAATTAATTAAGCTGTAGTTAATTAATTATTAAATTTTAGTTAATTAATATTTTCGATGACGTATATATGTTTGTCGGAAATTCCCAACGAAAAAGGTCGTCATAATTTTAAAAAATATTCTGACGAAAATTGTCGTCCGAATATCTTTCTGACGATAAATTTCGTCGGAATAACTTCCGACGAATTGATTTCGTCGGAATAACTTCCGACGAATTGATTTCGTCGGAATAACTTCCGACGAATTGATTTCGTCGGTAATATAACCGACAAAATTCCAACAAGTTTTATCACTGCAATTTTCGTCGGAATTTCGTAGGAAAATGTTTGTCTTAATTTCGTTGGAATATCGTCGGAGATTCCGACGAAGTTCCGACGAATGAAACGATTTCGTGGGTATGGACTAATCTCGACGAATTTCCGACGAAATGTTTGTTCGGAATACGTCTGTTTTCTTGTAGCGGACGTAGTGTGACTAATTGAAAGACAATTAGAGTAAAAATCTCACGGGAATTCTTAAAACATACATCACGTTATTTTAAATGAAGTATGAAAAGAGCCTCTTCTATAGACCGCTTGTAGCTTGGAAAGGAAAAACAACAACAACAGTATTATATATATTGACATTAAGCAGATGTTTTAAATAAAATCTCTAACGTTAAATATATATTTTCCAGTTCTATTTCTTCCTTGTATCATTTCACTCAAAGTTGCGTGTGTAGAGAACATCAAACCAACAGAATTATGGGGAGAAAAGTAGTAAGCATATTCGATCACGACGCCCAAACGATAAACAAATGCAACGAAACTAGTGAATATCGAAGATTTTCTCTTATGAGTAATTGGAGTTTCTATCTTTGTTCATCCTCAGAATCCGACTCAAGAAAAAAATTGGTGTGTATTCGTGTACAGTGATTCCATATTTCCATGTATCCATAACTGATTCTTCTTTTTGGTTCATGAAAATACATATATGTTTATATTATATCAATCTTAATTATTACAACATCAAAGCCTCAACAACATTAGGAAAAATCGAAATAAGATGCATACAAGCATATCATCATCACACATAATTATTATTCTCGACAGTACTACGTACTACTTAACTTATAAGGAGGAATCAAACCCACTTTAAGGACACACTTGATCTTTGAGAAAACGCTTTTTCTTTGGATTTCTAACACCTTGGGATCGCGAGTTTGCAGCGGTTAGAGACTTTACGAGCGTTTGGAGAGCTGACGAAACGACGGAGGCTAGGGTTTCTCATATACCCACAAAGGCATGGCTTCTGCTCCTTGAGCTTGGCACAGCACAACGCCGATGGTGGAGATGACGACGTTATCGCCGACGCACACGGGCTTAGCTGCATTGGTGAACACGTAACCGCTTCTGCCGCTGGAGTTAGGATCACTACGAGAACCGCCGCTAGGGCCAAAGCGGAAATCCATGTGGCGTTGTTCATCGCCATCTTTCTTCTTCTCTTCTGTTGTGTGTTTCTTTTCTTTTTTTTAAGAGTTTAAAGAAGTGCGTTAGTTTTGTGGTTTTTGATATGTGTGTCGCTTTCTATTTATAGAGCGGAAAGTGTGGGAACGCTACGTGTGCAGTAAAAGTAATGCAAACATAATATAATTATCAAACAATTACATAATTAAATCGTTAATATTAGTAAAAAATGCTTTAACTACTTCATTTTAAGTGATATTAAGATAACTCGGTAGCTTAAATTTTTTATGTTTTTTTTTTGTTTACAATGAGACATCATTAACTAAAAATAATTTAACCCTTGAAAAAGTATAATGCAAAATATAAACAATTGCAAACATCAAATAATTTTTTTTGTAGATTGTACGTAGATGATCTCCATGGTGTCTAATCTGGAGTAGTAGCTCTCATTCGTCTCGAAGCTTGAAGAGTTTAATGCCTTGAAAAGTCTCTTTCCATGAAGTCTCTTTTTGAGGGTTTAGTATTTTCCGTATTTCTCGAATTTTGAATGACATCACAAATGTTTGGAAGATTTTTTGGTGATTCTTTGATAGAGAAGAACAAGAACAAAAGATGTGAGGAGATGTAAAACGATTCTTTATTGATATGTCAAAGAGATCGATTACAATATGTGTGTATTGAGCAAAAGGATTATAGTTGTCCTTATCTCTTAAGATTTAAACCATACAAGGGGAATATTCGTTCGTGACATTGGCTTGGTTGTGCGTCTTTGGCTTGGTTGTGCGTCCTTGACTAAGGCCTTGGTTAACACATTCAATTAGGAATTTTGTTTATGTGTCCCTGGTCTAGTTAAGGCTAGGTTCTAAAGGAATAAAATTATCCAATAACAGATGCCCTAGCAAAAAAGGTAAAGGAAAAAACTTTTTATTTACTCATATAAGCACCACGGTCGTACTGCTTTTCCTAGCGAAAAATATTTGACAGGAATTCTAATGAACGAGTATTGACGGCAAAAAAGAGAAGAAAAAATTTTGCATTTGAGAAAAACCATTGAAAGTGGGACAACTAGAAAAAAAATTGCAACACAACGAAAAGCTAAACGAATGTGTTTCATGTGTTGTAAAAGATGATATAGTTTTTTGACATTTGTGTTTTTACCCTTTTAAATTTTGTTCATTGTAGTAGTGGCGCTTTGTGAACTATCGTTTCTTCTTATTCCTGAGTGGTGAGTGCAAAGTGGGAATATGTTTTTTAGATACTAGTATGTGCATACTATATATATCATTTGTTGGAACTTTATTATATATAATATTTAGACTATTGGGCTAAATGATTATAGTATAATAATGTATGTTTGTGAATGAGAAATGAGGTTTAGGCCTATTACAAAAATGTTATGAAGTTATAACTTATAACATAAGTGTGAGTAATAAGTCCCACATTGCTAAGAGACAACATGGTTCACTAGCATATAAATGGGAACACATTGAGGAAACTCAAATGCGTTGTGAAAGAGAGGATTGGGGGAACCCACGCGCGCGCCGCCGCCCGCACCGCTCGGCTCGGCTCGGCTCGGGGGAATGTGGGCCCTTGGCCCACAAAAAGATGTTCTTTTTGGAGAAAATACTTATTGGGTTTTA
>OVAN01002628.1:0-32567 GCA_900406275.1 Anastatica hierochuntica
TAATCAACATAATAATATGCCAATGCTAATTTCTAAACCAGATATAAAGAATTTTTAGTTAATTTTCGTTTTTTTTCAGAACGAAAATCTGAAGAAATTAACATACTAATGACATTTTTAAACTCTAAAACACTCATACAGCACGAATATGCATGAAAATGTGTACAACTCAACTCCCCCGAACTTGACCTTTGCTTGTCCTCAAGCAAAAAACAAAGATCAAACCCGGAAGTGAGGTTTAAAAGCGGGAACTAAAAACCAAGATAAAAAGGAATGCTTTATGCCCAATGTACTAAAGACAAGTATAATGGTGCAAAGATCATCTACGAGCCTATGTACTTCTCAATGATCATCACAAACCAACTCTTAGGATCTAAGCTAATCATCCATAAACAATCCAATCGCCATTTTCTTTGTATATTCAATTAAGCTTAGGCGTGAGTTCTTTACTTATGGGCAATGCATCTCATCCATTCGGTTTAGTTCTTTAGAAAGGGTTTTTTGTTAAGAAGTGTTTAAAAGAGTGGGTTCACGCGATTTTTTATTGGTTTCTCTCAACAAGTAGTGTAAGCCAATAGGCAAAAGCAAGGTGGTAGCCAAACAATTTACGCATACAAAGCATTTACTTCCTCTAATTGTTCTCACCCAATGTTTCCTAAAAAATTAGACACAACCTTAAGGTGTTTCCCATCCTAGCTCTAGAAACCATAAACTTTTATTTCTTAACTCACACTCTTTCTTTTCTTATGTAGACAACTAGAGATTCTTAAACACTTTTACTTCTTAGATACTAACCTTCTATTTGTTCTTAGAGCCACTATTCTAATCATTTTTAGATTCTATCTTTTCTTTTTAGAATAAGGGTGGACCCTCTAAATTTTTTTTTTAAATTTCTAAGGTTAGAGCTTATAGTTGATTCTAATCTCTAGTGTCTTTTTCTTTCACTTCTTTCTTTTCTTTTTTCGATTTTTCGCTTTTCTTTTCTTTCTTTTTATTCAAACACAACCTAGGATCATATTTACATTAAAGAACACTTACATGCAAAAATCTACACTAACCATTCCCAAGACTCAAACAAACACAAAACCACTAAGGATTTTCTCCTCCTAAGAATCTAGTTAACCTTAAAATGAGGCTAAATCTTAGGAAGTATCCTCTTTGACGTTCATCTTAACTGCACTCGGAATTTTGCCTGTGTGCGCACTTCCAAAAGAGGCCTCACTATCGAAAATTTAGGGGGTTTTTAAAGAAAGGTTTAAGGGTTTTCAAGGGTGCGGTCACTACTCTAAAGATGAGAGTAGTCACTTGAGCTAAGAAAAGGTGGTAAAATCAGTTAAAAACGAAGTTCAAGTGTTAGTTATTTTCCATGGTCTAGTATAGAAAAACCCATTAGTAAGATTTTAAAATTCAATTAAGTTCCACTTAGATAGGAATTTAAGAGACCATTTACTTCAACATTTGCAAAGACCTTCAAGTGATTAATTCCTAGGATCGATTTTCTAAAGACTAAATGCGGTGTATGCAACATTGTACTTCTAATGATAATACTGGTCATTAAACAAAACTTAACTATTTACAAGGCAATCCTATCATTGTTTCCTATGCAAATACAATCTTGTATTCTTTTCCTAAGTATATAAAAATGATACAAACTATATGAGAAACTTTGAAAACAAAGAGAAAATCTTTTTGGTTTTTTCGAAAAACTTTCAATATTTTTGGGTTGTCACAAATCTTAGATATTCACAATGCATGACTCAAGGATGATTAAAAGAAAACAAAACAAATAAAAATTCTTATTAGTACTAAGCCTCTCTCCCGGACTTAAATTTCACTGTCCCAGTGAATTTCAAACCGTGAGAAATACTTTTAAAACAATTAAAACAGAAAATATGAATGAAAACATGAGATGATATTCATAGTGATGTGTAGGTTGTACCTTCTTTTCTATGGTGAGCTTGGTTTGGTGGAGTCTCCTCTATTCCTTGGGCGCATGTAAGTCTTTAGGTTGGGATTGTTTCTCGTTTTGTCTCACAAGGCCGCCAAGGAAGTGAGCGCTTCTATAGCTATAAGCGTGTTAGCTTGAGCCACACTTCCCTTCCTTTTTTCTCCATGATGTCGACCAAGATTGCAAAGTTGGTTGATAGTTTCTCCACATTTCTCCTAAAACCTCTTCCGTTCATCTTCATTCACCTATAAATTTAGACCATCAAATATGTATCAAGAAACTTAATTAATTAAAGAAAGTTTAAAATTGGAAAATTAAAGGAATATATTATATCACAAAGTGACTTTTCTTGGGAATGCCTCCCAAGTGATCTCTTTTATAGTCATTAGTTTGACTTCGTAGTGGTCTAGGATGATGGAGCATCAAGGAGAACGAGATAGCTCGCTTCTTCTATCTTTGTATCCGCTAGATATGGCTTGCATCTTTGTCCATTCAATGTGAATTCTTCCCCGAAACGGTTCTTCATTGTGATCGAACCATAAGGCATTACCTCTTCCACATCAAATGGACCGGACCACTTGGATTTCAACTTTTTGGGAAAGAGTTTGTATCTAGAGTTGAACAACAAGAACTTATCTCCTTTCTTGAATTATCTCACGAGAATCTTCTTATCATGGAAAGCTTTTGTCTTCTCCTTGTAAGTTTTGGAGCTTTCATATGCGTTTTGTCTCAAATTTTCAAGCTCTTCCAATTGTACTAATCTCCTTCTTGAAGTTTCTTTGAAATTGAAATTTAGCTTATTTGTTGTCCAAAGTGCTTTGTGTTCCAACTCAAGCAGTAAATGAAAAGAATTTCCATAGATTAGATTGAAAGGTGTAGTCCCAATTGGTGTCTTGAATGCCGTTCAATATGGCCATAGTGCATCATTGAGCTTCATAGACCAATCCTTTCTATTCACTCCAACCATCTTCTATAATATTTCTTTAATTTGTCGGTTGGATACCTCCACTTGACCCAAAGTTTTCGGGTGATAAGGTGTTGCCACTTTATGTTTCACTCCACAGTTCTTTAAGAGTTTCTCAAAAGCCTTGTTGATGAAGTGGCTTCCACCATCACTATCCTAGGGGTTCCAAACCTTGGAAAGATGATTGTTTTGAAAAGCTTGACAACTACCTTGGCATCATTCGTCGGGCTTGCGATGGCTTCTACCTATTTTGAGACATAGTTGATGTGTGTCAAGTTTCACCCAAAACATGACATTATAGCTCTAAGTGTACAATGTAGTTATAGTACTTCACGTATCGATCCCACAAGGACGAGAAGTGCACTAAGGATCTATGGAATTTCAAATTAGCTAAGAAGAAACAAAGAAGATTTTGTTTTTCGTTTTAAATAAATTAAAGAAACAAAGAAAAACAAAAAGCAAAGAAAATATCAGTGAAAGATAAACATTAGATAAATAGAAAACCGAATAGAACGTAAACTATCATGCAAGTGTTCTATTTTCCGGTACTGTTTTAGCTTAGGTATAGAACACAACCCAAAATTATAACCTCACTACTTTCAAGGTCAGGGCACTATACTAATCAACAACCAAGGGAATCGACTTTCGCACGATCCTTGTAAAAGATAAGTATGCATTAACTATGTGTGTATGATTGATAGTTCACAATTCTAGATCGATCTACTTTCGAAGCCTAAACAAAATTGCTCACCAAATACTAGGTCCAACGGAAAGTCAAGTTTTTGGAATGGATACTACTATAGATTTACTCTCCAACTGGCCTAGGGAGTGAGATAGCATTGAATACGAGCAAAGATGATAAAATTAATGATAAACCTTAATAGAATTGAATTCCTAAAAAAACTAGATCACGAACTCGTGATAACCTACTGTCAAACTAGCAAAATACTCTAGATTGAACATGTAAAAAACTCACCAAAGAAGAATAGAAAACATTAGATCAATCAAAGACAAGAGAAGGAACGAGAAAGCCGATTTATTAATGAAACGATGAAAAAAGATTGAATCCTTTGAGATGGGAAGGGCACGACCCCAAAGGGCTCGTCCCTCCCTCCTTGAGGCTCTAATCTAACTTAAAAATGCAACTCTACGGAAGTTAGTCTCTAGCCAACGAAAGTTGATGTTATTGCGCTTTGTGAACATATCAAACTTGAATCTAATGCATGTTTAGAATTTAAAATTCAACGGAAGTTAGTCTCTAGGATTCTATAACATAGGGAATTAGCGCTATGGAAGTAGGTTGATTCTAAATTAGTGATTTGAGTTCTAGATGGTTCTTAATTCTATTTCTCTGTTAATTAACATGACTATGATGATGACTTGAATTTACTGAGAACACCATGTGCACAATATTTTCTTGATTGATTTACAACTCAATTTTCTTCTTTTGTTTGCTTTCTTTTCGATTTTAGCATCACCAACAATCTATTCCTTTTCACTTTAGCCCGTGTTTGATCTATAACTTTTCGTGTGATCATTGGTCTCTGTGGATTCGATCCCGAACCACTACAACGTGCTTAATTGTACGCTTGCAGTGATTTCTTAGATGAAAACCTGAGCTATCAGAACCATGAAATGACATTTTTCCCAATTAAGTACAAGGTTGGGCTCTTCACATTTCTTCAATACCCTACACAAGCTAGAAAGACAACCACCAAAGGAGTCTCCAAAGACGGAGAAATCATCCATGAATACCTCCATACAATCCTCAATCAAACCATCAAGTATAGACATCATACACCTTTGAAAAGTATTGGTGCATTGCATACACCAAAGGGTATTCTTCTATATGTATAAGTACCGTAAAGACATGTAAATGTTGTTTTCTCTTGATCCCTAGGATGAATGGGTATTTGAAAGAACCGGAGTAGCCATCTAGGAAACAATAGTATGTCTGATTAGCTAACCACTCAAACATTTGGTCTATAAAGGGTACTGGAAAGTAATATTTCCTAGTAGAGGCGTTTAGCTTCCTATAATTTACACACATTGTATGGCCGGTTATAGTCCTAGGTGGAATCAATTCATCTTTATCATTTTAAATGATTGTAACACCTCCTTTCTTTGGCACCACATGCACGGGAAAAACCCATGTACTATCCAAAATCGGATATATGATTTTTGCCTCAAGGAGTTTAAGGATTTCCTAACGGAAAACATCCTTTAAGTTAGGTTTGAGTCTTCTTTGGGGTTCTACCGATGTTTTGGATTCATCCTCTAAATGGATCATATGCATGCATAAAGATTGGGGAATTCCCTTTATATAATCTAAAGAATAACTTATGGCCTTCCTAAACTTTCTTAGTTCATTCATTAGAAAATCGATTTCATTTTCATTTAGGTTATCATTAATGATCACACGATAAGTGGATTTAGGACCGAGAAACGCGTACATTAGCCCTTTTGAAGTGATTCTAATTCCACCTTAGGTGCCTTAAGCTCTCTCCAATTTGATTTTTCCTTGTCCGCTTCTTTATCCTCCTTTGGATTTGGTTCGTTTTCTCCTAGCTCCAATGCTAGCCCTTCATCCGTCTCAAGCGTTTGACCATCAAGCAATCTTTTATATTCCATAACTTAATTTGAAAGAATGGCCTTTGACCCTTTGTTGTAAACTAAAGCCACTTGTAAGCCATCTTCCATGTATAACTATTCTAGCTTTCTAGCAAAATCATCATCAAGACATTCTATGGAAAATGTGGTTCCATCGATAGTTGGTTTCTTCATAACATCTATGATGTTGAAATTTAATATCAAATCTCCAAGGTGATGATCAATCTTTCCGCTTCTTACATCAATAATGGCTCCCACAGTTGAGAGGAATGGTCTTCCAAGGATGATAGAGTTCAAAGACTCTTCATCCATCTCTAAAACCACGAAATCTGTTGGGACCTCACAATTCTTGATCATCAATGACAAATCTTCGAGAATGCCACGTGGATATCGAATAGATATATCCACCAATTTCAATTGAATCCTTGTTGGCTTGAATCTTCTGTAGCTAAGCTTCTTAGAAATCGTCAAGGGCATGAGCCTTACACTTGCTCCCAAATCAATCAAACATTTGCCAAAGGTCATATGCTTCAAAGTACAAGGCAAAGTGAAGCTTCCGACATCTTTTCTCTTCTTTCGAATCTTGTTTTGAATTATTGCACTACATTCATGAGTCACCACTTCCACGATAGAATCAATCCTCCTTCTCTTTGTGACAATGTCCTTTAACACCTTGTTTACTATGTGATTATCTTGACACCACTCTATGAATGGTATGGTTACCACGAGTGTTCCCATATAATATCTTATCTTCTTGTACGTAGCTTCTAGAATTTGCTTCTTAAACTTTCCCGGAAAGGGTAGATTTCACTCATCAATAGGAATATTGGTGTCGGTAGACCTATAGTCCTTGTCTTTCTTTTGGCTTGGCAGAGGTTTCCTTGTGTTTTCTTCCTCTTTATCCTTAGGTGTTTCTTTAGGTGACTCTTCTTCTTTGTTTTCTTCTCCAATCTCATCTAGCTCTTCTTGTTCTAGGGGTATTAGATCATTTTCAATCTCCTCTAGCACCACTTCATCATTTTTAGGCTCACTCTCTTGAGTTCTTGGAGGTAGTTGTCTTCTGCTTCTTAAAGTCACGACATTACACAACTCTTTTGGGTTAACCTCACATTTTCTGGGTAGATTTTCCTTTAAGAACTTGAATTTAGAAGCTTGCTATACTATTTTATGTTCCATCTTTCATATAATTGGCATGATGATCATACTTCTCCGTCAATTTCATGTAATTCTCGTAAGTCTTATGGTTGATTTCTTCGAATTTATCATCCATGCCCTTTTTCATCTCGTCTTTTCCAACCATGAGTTCTTTCAACATTAAGTGCATCTCATTCTCCCTTGAGTTGGTAGGATTCTTTGGAGTAGTTGGAGTCATGGGGTATTGTGCCCCTTGACTCGTTTTAGGCGATGAGCCTTGAGAGTACCACCCATGGTAGCACTCTTGAACTAAATTAATCTCCTCTTGTTGATCAAAGAAATCTCCACTAATCTTTAATTTCTTCTTTGGCTTGAGGAACTCCATTGCTATTCCATCAATCTTTTCATTCAACTCTTCAAGTCCTTTGTCCTCAATCATAAGTTGAAAGCCAAAGTTCTCTTCTTCATCGTAGCTCTTAGCTAAATTTTCAACCAATTTTTGTATTTGTGCGGCGGTTAGGCTTGCGAAATTTCCATTGCTTGTCGTGTTCATGGCAAGCCGAAAGTGTTGATGAACTCCCCTATTGAAGATCCTTAGTAGGCTCCCTTGAGTGAAACCATGGTGAGAGAAATTTCTCACATATCTGTTGTACTTTTGTCAAGCCTCCCCAAGTGTTTCTTCTATTTCTTATTTAAAATTATCAATGGTATTATGAAAGTTTGTTGTTCTCTTATGCAAGTAGAGTTTACTAAGGAACCTCTTTTTCTCTCATCTCAAGTTGTTATAGAAGAACTAACCAAGTCTTTTCCTATTCCGAAGCTTTATCTCTCAATAAAAAAGAAAAGAGAGATAACTTCACATAAGCTCTAGGGATTCCTTGCTTTTAGCCGTATCGCATAATCTTTCAAAATTATCAACGTGTTCGATGAAGTTTTCCATGTCCAAACCGAAGAATTTTGCGTTGTATATCATGTTGATGAGGCTTGATGGTGCTCTTATGCCCATCTTTACTTGGCTCGTGATGTTGTATCGAAGTCTCCAATAGTCTCGTCATACTCTTCCCATTCATTCACTTCTTAAAGTTGACGATTCATCTTCCTTGAAACAAAGAAAAAACAAAAAGAAAAGGAAAATAGTTAAATAACTTGAAAATTTAAAGTTTAGCTTCAAACTTAAACGAAATCCCAAAGAAAACCAATACCTAGTAATCGTGCTCCCTAGAAACGGCGCTAAAAACTTGTTGCGCGACAAAATCGACAACGAGGCTGTAACGACCCGGTTCTCGTAAACCAGAATTGATTTTCAGTTAGTTTTAATTTTTGCCTAAACCAAAAGTAAATTTCACCTATTTAAAAATCTTCCATTGTGAAACCTAAATCCACTCTTCGTTGTTGTGTCGTCACAAAAGAAACGTAGAGATTTGAGCTTAGACCAAAAGAGAAACATGTGCGAGAGGTGAAAAAGGATCATGAGAGGGAAGAAACCAAGAAAAACTCAGAGACGGAGACAACACATGGAAGAGACGCAGAGACAGAGAGAGGGGGAAGAGCATGGCTTGGGAATGATGGAGGAAGGGAGTAGATCAGTCGTGAAGGGAAGCGGAGCTACTTTGCGTTACGCCGGAGAAGCACCATCATGAAATGACCACCATGGGGTCAACGATGGAGCTATGGCACTACAAAGGAGTCTTGTAACTGAAGAGATAAGCTTAAACCATGTCAAACCAAACCGGAGTTAATGAGAAGATCGAATTTGCCTAAACCAAACCGAGTCATGGTTTCCTATGAAGATTAGGATTAGGATTTCGTTAGGAGTTATCTATTAGAATTCCTAAGTGTTTAGGTAAATACTAGAGATATAAATAGAGAGCTTTTTTCGAGTTATGAATTAGAGCTTTTGTGAGAGATAACTTTCAGAGTTTGTGAGATTTGAGTTTTGAGCTATTTTCTCAAATTAATAAGATTGTTTTCTTTGTTACTTTCAAAGTCTAAAAGATGTTTGGTAGTTTGGAAATTCAACAATTGGTATCAGAGCTAAAAGGAAGAACTTATATCGTTGATCAAAAACACACAAGGTATCGAATCCAGAGAAAGCTTCTCTGTGTAAACGTTACCAGAAGAGCCGTGTTTTTATTGTTGATCGAAACACATAGAAGCCTTCTTCCTAAGGTTCTGTGTTTGTGGAACTCATGAAGAATACCTCACACGAGATCACGAAGAACACTCATGATGGGAGAGACAACCCCCGCGAGTGCTGTGACAACGACGTCGGAGTCAGCGACGTCAACCTCCCGAACCGGCGATGTTGGAGCTCCAACCTCGGTGAAGTGTCCCATTCTAAATTCAACTAACCATACCGTGTGGGCTATGAAGATGAGAGTTGTTTTGAGGGTTCACAAGGTATGGGAAGTGATAGATCCAGGGATTATTGATACTGAAAAGAATGATATAGCCATGGCTTTGCTGTTTGAGTCGATTCCAGAGACATTGGTCCTTCAAGTTGGCGAGTTAAGCACTGCAAAAGAAGTTTGGGAGGCCATCAAGAGTACACATGTGGGAGGAGAGAGAGTAAAGGAAGCTCGTCTACAAACTTTGATGGCAGAATTCGACAGGCTTAAGATGAAGGACACAGACACAATTGATATATTTGTGGGTCGACTCTATGAAATCGCATCTAAATCATCATCTCTAGGAGAAGAGATTGATGAGACAAAACTTGTTAAAAAGTTTCTTAAGTGTTTACCACGAAAGAAATACATCCATATTGTTGCTGCATTAGAACAAGTTTTGGATCTGAAATCTACTAGATTTGAAGATATTGTAGGGCGATTAAAGGTGTATGAGGAACGAATCTCTGATGAAGATGATGGAGGAGGAGCAGAACATGAGAAACTAATGTACGCCAATACTTCTAACTATGAACAGCCGCGGTATGCCAACACCTCTAGCCAAGAGCCGTCGCAAAACCGAGACAATAAGGCTGAGTACCGTGGTCGTGGACGCGGTGGGCGGTTTGGAAGAGGAAGAGGAAGAGGCAGAGGTCGCGGGAGAGACACATCTAGAATAACTTGTTACAGATGTGATAATTAGGGCATTATGCTTCTTCTTGTCCTGATTGTCTGCTCAAGCTGCAAGAGATACAAGAAGCTGAGACAGAAACTACACAAGAGGCAGATGAGCTGATGATTCATGAAGTGGTATATCTGAACGAAGAGAAAGTAGTGCCAAGTAAGTATGAGCTTAATAAACAGGAGAACAATATCTGGTATTTAGGCAATGGAGCCAGTAATCATATGAGTGGAGACCATAGATATTTTTGTGTATCGATGATACAATAATGGGAAAAGTACGGTTTGGAGATGACTCTCGAATAGACATCAGAGGGAAAGGAACTGTAGAACTCGTAGATGAGATTGGAGTTACTAGGACAGTAACAGATGTCTATTATATTCCAGATTTGAAGAGTAACATCATTAGCCTTGGCCAAGCCACTGAAGCCGGATGTGATGTTCGAATGAGATCGAACTATTTGACAATGCATGACAAAGATGGGAAACTAATAGCTAGAACCACCAGATCCAAGAAAAGACTTTACAAAGTCTGTATGGGCCGAAGAGAAAACGTGTATTTATCTGCTATAGCAGCAAATGAGTCTAGTCTATTGCATGCAAGGCTAGGACATATAAACATGGAGACAATAAGATCAATGGCTGAGAGAGAATTGGTCATAGGAGTACCGAGTGTTAAAACCGAAGGAGGGGTCTGCGAGTCGTGCCTACGGGCAAAGCAAACCAAACGGTCATTCCCACAAGCAACCCTGTTTCGAGCACAAGAAAGTCTGGAGCTAATACATGGAGACTTGTGTGGTCCTGTAACACCAAGTACAGCAGCTGGAAATAGGTATGTGTTCGTACTCATTGATGACTACTCATGTTATATGTGGACATTGCTTCTTAAGCACAAAGGAGACGCATTTGACGGATTTAAGCGTTTCAAGAGTTTAGTAGAGAAAGAAAGTGGAAGGTCTATAAAAACATTCAAAACAGATAGAGGAGGAGAATTTCTCTCAGTGGAATTTCGGATATTCTGCAAAAATTTTGGAATTAAAAGACATCTAACGGCTCCATATACGCCTCAACAAAATGGAGTGGTTGAGCGAAGAAATCGAACTCTTTTCGAAATGACAAGAAGCATTATGAAACATATGGGAGTTCCAAACTATTTATGGGGAGAGGCTATTAGACATTCTACTTATGTCTTGAATCGAGTAGCGAGCCGAGCTGTTAAACATGGAACACCATACGAGCTGTTTTGGTCGAGAAAACCAAACCTAAGGCACCTTCGAACCTTCGGCTACCTAGGATATACAAGGAATGATGCTTTTAATCTTAAGAAACTTGATGACCGAACACGCAAGTTGGTACACTTAGGAACCGAACCCGGTTCAAAGGCATATCAACTTTTGGATCCAAAGAATCGAAAAATCATTGTGAGCCGTGATGTAGTCTTTGACGAGTCTAGAGGCTGGAGTTGGAGTCATGAAGCCTCTTCTGCAGCCAGCAAAGAATCGTTTAAAATAAGCCTTGGAGTTTATGGAAACAGGGGTATACAATCGGAAGGAGATGAGCCAAACAGCTCGGAACAAGCTGCAGAACCAGACCAAACAGAGTCTTCATTGAGAGGAGCAGAACCTGTGGTTCAAGAGACAGAATAGGGAAGAGAGCTTCGCAAGAATGATGCCATTGATGATAAGCATGACATACCTTCAAGAACAAGCAACCGAAATGAAGAAGAAGAAGTTGCTTGTCGCGAAAGTAACATTGAAGGTAGAGCACAACCTGAACTAAGAAGGTCAGCTCGCATTTTATCGAAACCAAAATACCTCGATGATTACATCTTATTCTCGGAAGAAGAAGGTGAGATGTTGTTATTTTGCATGAACAGTGAACCATTCAATTTCGCGGAAGCTAAAGGATCTAAAGAATGGCTCGTTGCCTGTGAGGATGAGATTAGTTCAATCACGAAGCTTAACTCGTGGGAGCTAACACATTTGCCTGTAGGAGCAAAGGAAATTGGTCTTAAGTGGGTGTTTAAATTGAAACGGAATTCAGACGAAAGCATAAATAAACACAAAGCCAGGCTCGTCGCAAAAGGCTATATACAAAGACATGAAATTGACTTTGATGAGGTATTTGCTCCTGTTGCTAGATTAGAAACAATACGTTTACTAATTAATTTTGCAGCTTCTCGAAATTGGGAGATTCATCACTTGGATGTGAAAACCGCGTTTCTGCATGGAGAACTTAAAGAAGAAGTATATGTTTCACAACCAGAAGGTTTTGAAATCAAAGGTCAGGAAGGAAAAGTTTATAAACTCAAGAAGGCATCATATGGACTCAGGTAAGCTCCAAGAGCATGGAGTGAGAAGTTGAATCAGATCTTAAAAGGTTTGCAGTTCATAAAGTGCATGAAAGAGCCATTAGTGTTCAGGAAAATGGTAAGAGGAAGTCTTCTCTTGGTTGTTGTCTATGTTGAAGATTTGTTCGTTACAGGAGAAGATGTGAGAAACATTACTGAATTCAAGAGTGAAATGTCAACCAAGTTTGAGATGAGTGACTTGGGACACTTGACATACTATCTCGGAATCGAAGTTAATAGAAGCAAAGGAGTTGTGACTCTGAATCAGACTAGATATGCGGCGAGAATACTAGAGGATTGTGGGATGCAAAGCTGTAATTTGGCACATGTGCCTATGGACCCGTCGATGAAGCTTTCACGAGGCGAAGACGAAGAAGACATCGATGCAACCAATTATAGAAAGACCATAGGCTGTCTTCGGTACCTTCTGCATACAAGACCAGATATGTCATATTGTGTCAGAGTTCTAAGCAGGTACATGCAGAGGCCGAAAACATCACATGGAGCAGCCTTAAAACAATGCTTGAGGTACTTGAAGGGAACAACATCTTATGGCCTAGTAGTGAAGCATGCGGTAGACACAAGGAAGAATGCTTTGGTAGGCTATAGTGACAGTAGTCACAATGTTGATCCTGATGATGGTAATAGTACTACAGGACATATCTTCTTTCTTGGTGATAGTCCAATTACTTGGTGTTCTCAAAAACGGGAAACAATAGCATTATCTTCGTGTGAAGCGGAGTTTATGGCAGGTACTGAAGCTGTCAGACAGGCTGTGTGGCTCCGTGATCTACTTGGCGAGATTACAGGGAAAATCGATGACAAAATTGTGGTTCGTATAGACAACAAGTCGGCAATTGCGCTTACTAAAAATCATGTGTTTCATGGAAGGAGCAAACACATTCACACTCGTTTTCATTTTATACGTGAATGTGTTGAGAAGGATCTAATTGAAGTTGAACATGTTCCTGGAAGTGAACAAAAGGCGGATATACTAAGCAAGGCGCTTGGTAGAATTAAATTCAAGGAATGAGAGAAGCCATTGGAGTTCAAGACTTGGGAAGACATGATTTTAAGCTTAAGCGGGAGAATGAAGAGATAAGCTTAAACCATTTCGAACCAAACCGGAGTTAATGAGAAGATAGAATTTGCCTAAACCAAACCGAGTCATGGTTTCCTATGAAGATTAGGATTATGATTTCTTTAGGAGTTATCTATTAGAATTTCTAAGTGTTTAGGTAAATACTAGAGATATAAATAGAGAGCTTTTTCCGAGTTATGAATTAGAGCTTTTGTGAGAGATAACTTTGAGAGTTTGTGAGATTTGAGTTTTGAGCTATTTTCTCAAATTAATAAGATTGTTTTCTTTGTTACTTTCAAAGTCTAAAAGTTGTTTGGTAGTTTGGCAATTCAACAGTAACAGTGGTCTCGGTGTTGTGTCGAGGAAGAACAAAAGGAGTAAGGGGCAGCTTGCACAACAAGCTATCTTAAAGAAGAAGAAGAAGAAGAAGTTGCTTAGGGTACAACTAAGCTTATAGAGGATGAGGAAGAAGAGGGACATGGCTGAGAAATGGTTTTGTAAGAGGCGCTGCCATCAGGATATAAGGATCTAAGTCTCGATTAAGTTGTTTTTGATAGATTTCATTGCCACAAATCTACATAAACCTACAGAATTGAAATCAGAGTCGTGCATCAAAAGTTATTGACGTTGCTTTCGGATCAAGAAATACATAAATCTGTCAAATCCAGAAAAATGCAGAAAACTATTTCAACGCAGCAACTTTAAAGAGTCTTAGAAGGCTCGTGCTTTGTCCGGTTAAGCTGAAACTTTGAGGAGTTCTTCAAGTTATTACAGAATTTAAAATCAACGATGGAGATCGTAATCCAATGGTTAGTTTTGGAGTTAAGAAAGAGTTTCCAAGGCTTCTCAACTCAAGTGTTATATGTGACCAGTAGCAGTGCAAGGATAAAACGGTTGACCGAAACGAAAGATTTAAGTCTGGAAATTTGTCATTAAGTAGTTAACCCTTTTGTCTATTATCTCCAACACCGGATTCTGAGTCCGAGCTATATTCTTAGAGTTTTGAATTTTCGCGTGAGAGGTATTTGATGCAGTATTTGCTTACGACCAGTCCGGAAGAGGGGACATTTGGTTGGGAAAACTATATCTGATCGGAGTAAAGTCGGTAGCTACGGTTAGAAGACATCTAGGAGTACATTAGGAACGGTTGGATTAAAAAGTTAACAGTTATTTTTCGAGTTATTAATCCGTTTTCTTTGGAGTTTGGTTCTGCCGGGAAAATCAGATTTGATCGGTTTGGTGTGTTTACTTTCAAGGAGTTTCGGGGCTAGCGTTTCAAAGTCGTCAAGGTTTATTGGGGTCATCTTAAGTTCTATTCAGAATTTTAGGCCAAGGTGAGGGTCACCCAACGCTTACATCGTTACTGTTTACTAGGTTAGCTCACGTTAGACTAGGTCTAGTACGGGTGTCTGCTTACGTATATATGATATTGTTATACGCCTAAGTGCGATTATTCTGTGTTTGGTCGCTCGAGCGAGCATAGGTAGATGATATTTATTGATTTTACATAGTGATCACATGTTTAATAATGATTAGGCTAAACTGGCATAGTTTGAGAATTGCGAAAAAATATTATATGCATGTAAATGAATGCGTTGACTTGTACATATATGCGGATATGGTTGTGGAAAACCTGAGCGTGGGGTACAGAGTCGGGCTGCTGTATCCCTGGGTAATGTGTGCGGAGGGTGCGGGCAGCAAGTCGATCTGTTGTTCGTAGCCCTAAGATCAATAAAGCATCCACGACGGCGGTGTGTATGGGCACTTATCTCATGCTGAGGAAGCCTCTTCGGAGGGTGTGGGCGATCACTAAATTTCGGGATAGGACCATTGCTTTTTTCTTTGGGTGCATTAGGTGCCAAGTTTGTGGCTTGGTCTAGGTCTAGGCTTTCGGGGCTGGGTTAGTACTCGGTCGAGCTGGGGTTTTGGTCTGGTCTTCACTGAGCGGCTTGTTTGAAAAGTCGTTCATCCCTCCATTCTTTTTCTCTTTTCCTTTGTTTTTGTCAAGTAGGTTGTAATGCAGAAGCGTTCGGTTTGAGTTAAATTTGGCGGTTTTGCGAAAGACGGTTTGCACTATACCAGGATTAGTTAACACCAAGATTATCTGGGGTCAGGCGTTACAGAAGCTTTAAATATTTATAAGCTCGTTTTCTAAAATCACACAATACCGCAAGTATATGGCTATGCTATTGTAGTACGTAGGGATCAAACCACAAGGAGAAACTTACCTAACTAGATAGATTTAAGCATTGGGAATAAACGTTTAAGTATAATATAAGCAAATAGAAAATGTTGGGTTTTGTTTTTGAGTTTCTTAAGATACTTTAAATGAAAGCAAGGCAAAGAAATAAGCAACTTAAATGAAAACAATAAACTTAAGTAAAGAAAGCAAGCATAAACATAAAAGTGAAAACTTGAAATAAACGATAAACTAAGATGATGGATTAAGGGTTGTTGTGATTGATTTACTTAGCAAGACGGTAAAAGAGGTGTTAGATCAAGTTATTGAGCACAATTCGACCTCTAAAGACATTCATAGCCTAATCCACTCTCATGGCAATAGGGCATTTCCATATTGATGAATTCACTCAACTCTCGCTTTTTTGCAAATGTTAAATCAATTAGGAATTATTAAGAACAAGTCCATATATTCACTAGTCAACCTAGCAATCAACTGTCATTGGCTAGATTGAAATAGCAAGAATTTGTTTCTTCTAGACATTTCATCGAACACCTCTCGAGCGTGAAATGCATACAAGTCTAGATCTTAGTTAGCTACTCCAAAATCTAGCAATAAGCTCACCAAATCTTTTGGGAACCTAAGATTAACCATCCCTAACAGAAATTTTACTACCTAAACTAAACAAATCTCATTATCCAAAGATCCATCTAAAAGACTACTCACACATGCTTAAGAGAAAGAAAAGAGAAGAAGAAATAGATACATTAATCATAGATAAAGTTGAGTTTTTTTATCCAATAAACAAACTAAAAAGAAGGACTCTTAATCTTAAAGATCAAGAGAAATGTAGTAAAAACTCAATCTTTTGATAAAGAAAATGGTAGAAGAGAAGTTGGATACATAAGATTCAGTTTAGGGGTATTTAGAGGTGAAAAAGGGTAATTTTCGGAACTGTGCATGCCACTATCGGTCCCGTGTGGTTCACTATCGGTCCTATGATCGATAGTGGCTTGCATGAGACAGAAAACTATATGACGTTGTTCACTATCGGTCCCATGTTGGTCACTATCGGTCCCATGACCGATAATGACCTGTATTGGCAGCTTCTTGCTCCTTTTTTGCTCTTTTCATGGCTCTTTTGCTTTCACCTTTTCCCTATGCTTTTAACTCTTGATTCCCTTTGTTTCTTTACCATTTAATAATCAAGAATACATCATCTCAAGTTCTCAAGTTGCTCATCCAAAGGTTATACCTACAATTGCAAAAAGATGTATGCAAATGCAACAATTTTCTAAACTATACTCAACTTGGAAACTAAATGAATTAAATCACTTAAATGCAATATATAGACTCTAAATTCAACTAGAATACATACTAAATGATGTTAAATATGCATGTAAATATGTACACATTAATGGTAACGATGAGAACTTCATATGATAAAGTGATGTCAGCAAAGCAAAAATAACAATATGAATTAATATGATTTATGTTTGGGACATTGGAGAAAAAAATTGAATTCTCTTATTCAATTCTCTTAAACATAGAAGAGAAGACAACGAGACAAGACACAGAGTTCCATGGATGGTTATTGCTTCTTTTTACTGTTATTATATTCTTAAATACAAACTCCGTTTTTGACATGTAGCTTTGTGAATTGACAAATAATTCAATGAGTTTTGTTTTCATCATAACAAGTTCTATTTAAACCCACACAATTTCTGTCCCAATGATCAGAGACACAACCACAATTCAAAGATAATGAAGTCAAAATGATATCCAAGTTTATAAAATCAAACTCAACCGAAAACAATGAGAAAAAACTCTAGATCAAAGACACAATATCATATCTCGACACCTCATCGTCGTTGACTTCCACTTCCTATTGCATCTTCCCACAAACTAGAAGCTAGTGCATCTCTCCAATTATTAGCATATTCTCGCTGATGGAATTCGAGAGCACCTACGTTAACACTTTCTTCGAAGTTTACTTGTTCATTGTTTGGACTGGTCGGTTCTTCTAGAAAAGTATCCGAGCGATAATACTTACGTAGAAAATTATGTAATCCAATACAAGTTAAAACTAAATATGCTTGTGTCTTAAAAGGAAAAGGAGGTACAAACTTGAAAATCAGAAAACGAGATTTAAAAATACTGAAGATTCTCTCGATTACATTTCTCAAAGATGCCATGGCGGAGATTGAACAACTTCTTTTGGTTTTTGGGATCACGACCTTCACCTCTGATTTCCTGCATATGATATCGAGTACATCTGTACGGAGCTAAAAACTTCTGACGATTATCAAACCCACAATCTACTAGATAATATTTTCTTGAAATTCAATAAGGAAATACCGAAAAGTTAGTTTTGTATAGATACTTAAGTACAAGAACTTAATATTTCTATGTATAAGAACTTAAGTAAATACCTTCTTGAACATGTAATATGCTTTTGTTTCTTGTCAAAGCATTACTGAAGATTTTTGAATCATGAGCTGAGTCTTCCCATTCACTAAAATCGTACATAAATTCTATGTCAAAATTACAAGCAACAAAAAAATTTTGTGATTTAAATCTTTTGTGGTTACGATAGCTGGGGGTATTAGCTTTTGGTATCATCGCAAAAATATGTGTGTCATTAATTGATTTGATGTAATTCTATAATAAAATTGAGATTCCAAATAAAGCATTTGGGAGATAGAAAATAGTATAACTTCCCGAATATATATATATACCTTAAAGTACGGATAAAATCGTTTGCTCTCGCTTATCTTTGCAGCTGCTGTAACTCCAGGTTTCGCCATCAAATCAGGTGCTACAATATTTAACGCTCTTAAGACCTTCTGAAAATTTTCACTTATACTAAACATTGATCTCTTGGACATGTCCTTCGTGTAACCATATCTTGAATTTTGACCAACAATGAGTACAAATATGGCCACCATTTCTTCAACTCATATACGGCGAATATCACGTAGACATGCCTTCATTCTCAAAAGATCATATAACTTCTCAAATGAGCTTGGATACATGCGATATATCATTCGGAAATGATCGGGATCCTATTTGAAAACCTATTAAATGTAAGCATAACCAATATCAGTGATTGGTTGACAAAACCGGCGGTCAACGCGATTGACATTATTTGCGTAGGCTTTTGCTATATTATTTAGCACCAATAGCATAACGTCCAAATCCGATTTATCGCCTTCCATTTGATTATCTTCTTCTTCACCATATATATATTCATGTTTTTCATTAGCATTTGCCATACTGACGCACCTACAAAAAATGTTTTATTAATTGACTTACCCCTAATATCTTTAATCATAGAAAATGTTTTACCAAAGACGTTGCATGGTATTTCCACTAAAAGCATTCAAGAACAAGTGGAGAACAATAAAAACATAAATATCAAACAAAATAAAGTTTATTATCCATAAAGCAATTCAGAATAATACCAAAATATTTAAAATGGAGCAAAATATAAATATGAATTAATTAAAGTAAAAATTACCTAAACTAACTTTGAAAACCACAAAAATAGCTAATTTGACTCATCTATTACATGGTTTACTTAACTAACTCTAATTTTTTTGCAAAAGAAAAAATATTCCAAAAAAACTACATATTATCAAAATTGCTATTTAGAATTTATATTTAATATTTTCCAAATTTGATTTTAAAATTTCCCACATATCTTCACTCAAAGTTGTTATTGCCTAATAAGATTCTCAAAAAAAAATCTTAACTTACAAAAGAAAACCGATTAGCTTATACAAGATTCTCAAAACAAATTCTAAAATCAAAACTTTCTCTAGCTCAAACCCATCGATTACGTAATCGAGAAATTTCGTTTGGCGCCCAAAATTTGCGAGGAACCCTCGCAAATTCCTCACGAAATGTTGAATAATTTAAAAAAATATTGAGGGTTTAGGTTTTAGGATCCCTTGCAAAATGTTGAAATATTTTAAAAAATATGCAGGGTTTAAGGTATAGGGTTTGGAGAAAATATTTTGCGAGAAATTCGCGAGGAACACTCGCAATTTCCTCGCAAAATGTTGAAATATTTAAAAAAATATTCTAAGTTTAGGGTATAGGGTTTCGGGCAAAGATTTCGCGAGGAATTTGCGAGGAACCCTCATAAATTCCTCCCAAAATCTTTGCCCTAAACCCTAAAACATTAACACTAATCCCATGCATGCAATATGGTAACATTTTCTTTAATATTTCAACAAGAAATGATTAAAATTGGACTGTATGTGTTGTTTAAGTTTATAAAATGTTACTCGACATTATAATGTTTATATCAACTATAACTTTATATGCAATTCTTACAAACATACGACATTTGTTCATACAAGTTATAATATTATCTTTTTATTGTACTAAAGGTTCGAATTGAATATCTTAATTGTAATTAATAATTTCTAATTTCAAAATACTATATTTCCCTAAACTCTAAGACTTAAATTTCTGAATCTACCCAAGATTAATTTTTCTTATATTTTAGAAATTTGCGAGGAAATTGCGAGGAACCGTAAAAAATTCCTCACAAAATTCTTAGATATTAAAAAATATAATATTAGGGTTTAGGGTTTATGGCATAATTTACGAGAAAATTGATAAGAAAGTTAATAACGTTCAAATTAATCATGTTTATGTATTCATATCATAAAAGGATATAATTAATAACGACTTATATATATGAACACTTTTTCGTACAACGGTATATGAATTATAAGAAAGTTATGAGATATCAACGTTGTTATATCGTCGAGTTCCTATTCAATACATTTAAACAACGTATAAGGTATAATCTTAAGTTATTATTATTATAACGAGGTAGTAAATGTGATCATGGTGCATGAATAGGATTAGGGGTTAGGGTTTAGGGTTTATGGCATAATTTGCTAGGAATTTTCGAGGAATCCTCGCAAATTCCTAGCAAATTTTTTAATTAATAAAAAAAAATTGCAAAGAAATTGCGGAGATTTCATGTTCTCTCACTCTTTCCATGTAGATTCCTTGCAAATTTGCGAGAGAATATGTTTAGCCGCAAATTCCTTGCAAATTTGCGAGGAATTGGCAACCAAAGTTTTTCCACGCAAATTTGCGACGAATTTGCGAGAAAAAATAATTGGTAGCAGTCTCTTCGCAAATTCATCGAAAATTTGCGAGGCAAATATTTCCTCTCAAATTTTCTCCACAAATCGCATGTTTTCTTGTAGTGTACTTTCAAACCCAACTCTTTCACGTTAACATATTCCTCTTCCCGTCACCATCTCTGTCGCACATCCATCATCTCCGCCGTGAAGCCCTGCTCTCCGCCGCGAAGCCCTTCTCTCTGCCTTGCATCCATCCTCTCTGCGACGAAGCCCTACTCACGGAAAAGTCATACTCTCCGTCACGAAACATCCTAACTCTGCCGCGAGACAGTTGTCTTCTACGCTGTGAATTTCCATCACCATTAGCGGTCTGTTTTTTTTCACCTAATTAAGGAGAAGAAAAAGTAAGAAAACCCCTTTAACAGCGAACACGATAATTTATTTTGATGTCCGAAAACAAAGACCAAAACTCCGAATCCGATCCCGATGCACCAGAGGAATTCACTCAGGAGAAGGTACTTTCCACAAACAGCCGAATCTTAATTGCATTTTCACTAGCGTTTAAATGGGTTTTTGTTTGTGGACATTGTTTTTAGGCAAAGCAGAAAGATGCAGCCTTGAGGAAAATACATAGAGATAATAAGGCTGATTCCATATTCCTCCTCCTCAAACACATTCCTTCTCTTCTTTCTCTAGCTTTTTATCTTTATGGTTCTAGATCATCACACTTTGACTATCAACATAAGTACTTATGAACCTTGTGAATTAGGAGTTTGTGGAAGAAGATGAATTATTCTTTTTTTGATTGTTCCTTCTTTAGACATCTGATCACTTTGATCTTAGCAAGACTATGCAAGGCTTGTTAGACATGAAGAAAAGTTATGGTTTTTGTCCATAGTTTATATGTTTTGCTCCAACATTAACATTCAAAATCTGACAAAGCTTAGTTTTTGCTCAAACATTAACATTCAAAATCCTGTAAAGCTTATATGTGCTCTGTTACCACTATTCGACCTTGTTCTCTGTTTGTTCTGTTGTGGTTTCTAAGCTTCCTTTTAATGAGATTTTTTTTCCTTCTGTAGGGTTTCTCGTGAAAAGAAAGAGAGATGGAAAATACAGAAGAAGAACCCGAGGAAAACTCTGAATCTCTTGCAAACAAGGTTTTCCTTTCCAAAAACATCATAAACTTTCTTGCAGAACGGGAGAAGTATGAAAAATTAATATCCTTATTTCTTGTCTGCTTCAATTCCATTACATTTTTATTTTAGTTAAATACTTATTCAACTTTCATTGGCTACTTTTACTACATGTATTAGATATTTAACTTTTTCTTGTAACGATCTACAAAAGGTAGAATCAGTTTTGGAAGAATCACTCCCAGCATTTACAGAATCTAAAGTTTGTATATATTGAATCTGAAACGTTTTGTATAAACTTTGAACAAATATTAAAAGTTTCTGAAATTGTGTTCACACAACAACAAATCAACACAAACAAAATCATAAGTAACCAATCAACAAGTTCTGCTCCTAGTTAAAATAGATATGCCACAATATATAGAAGTCGTAGGTTACTTAACTAAGTATTAAGCTGAAAGTAGTGTAGCACCTTAAGAACAGAGAAAGATAATGGAGTTTTGAGTTTTTGAACGGTCGAGCAAGGTCACAATTTTGAACGGTCGAGCAAGGTCACAATACTATATGATTTTTCATCAACCATGAGACAAGAGAAAAGAATTGTGGTCTTTATTTTTCTAAAACAAAATTTATCAGACAAAAAGTTCGCGGCACGAAAAATAAGTTTCTGACATCGTTATTAGGAGAATAAATGACACTTTCCTTACTGATTTTTTTGTTAACGTGTTAAAGCTCTTTGTTTCAAAAAGAAATTGGACCGTTCGTAGAAAGGAAGAATAAATTATGTAGCAATTATTTCACAGTTTATCGGTGGATCCAAAACAGTAAAACATAGCTTTTTCATTCCTTACCATTTGAACAAATCATTTTTAAGACTTCCTAATGCTTAAAGCAATTGTTGTTCATATGCTCCCATCAATGTGACAAGAATAGTTAAGATTAATATTGACATAAAAAAATCTGCGATTACAACAAATAAATCTAACACACCTTTAATATATTTGCGATAACAAATTTGAAACTGAAGATACTTAATAAATCTGCGATAATAAGTCTGCAACAAAGGAAAAAAACTTTTGTGCCACTCTAGTAAGAGAAAAATCTGCGATAACATTTTAGCAATAAATATGCAATCAAAGTAAAAAATATGCGGCAATTAATAAATCTGCGATAACGTATAATAAATCTACTACTATTACATGTTAGATTAGTTATTATTTTTTCCAACAAAAATCTGCTGTCAAACCGTAGACTTTCGCTCCCAAAAATAATTCTAAAAGTTCATGAATTAAAAATATGCGACATATTTGAGAAGTAAATCTGTGGAAGATAAATAAATCTGCGGTAATTGGGAAAAAAAGTCTGCAACAATTATTAAGTCAGTTGTCATTAAACAAAGTTTGCAACATATTTTTTTCGAAAATAGGTAGTGCATAATTTACTCTGCCATATCTTTGTTGAAAACTATGCCATGAAAATTAAATTTGTAGCTGAAAACTAAATATGCGGTTATAGAAAAAATATGTGACCTCATGACTAGGACAAATCTGCAGATAAAAAAACAAAATCTGCAGTGGCAAATTTGTTTTTTATCCGAAAATGAAGTGCAATTTTTGGAAAGAAAATCAGTTTTTTTCTAAAAAAGGAAACTTCGTATTTGGCAACAAAAAATAATAGTGGTTGATCGGTAAACACGTTTTGTTGTCAAATGATTATAAGGGCACTTTGAGTATGAAAATTACCAAAATAACTCTTAAATCTTTCTTGCTAATCTAGTAATTGTTGGTTTTTTCGAGGCTATTACAATTATCTTCCCTTAAGTAAATGTCACTCAGAGCTAGTATTGCTTTTAGTCCATCCATAGCGTTCTTCCTAGGGGTGGGCGTTCGGGTTTTCGGGTCGGGTTCGGATCGGTTCTTTCGGTTCTCGGTTCTTTCGGCTCCTAAATTTTGGTACCCATTCGGGTATTTGTCAAATTTCGGTTTGGTTTGGTTCGGTTCGGTTTTCGTCGGGTTCGGGTCGGTTTCGGTTCTTGAAACTGGAACCGAAAAAGTACCGAAATTTTTTTCGGTTCCAAATCGGGTTCGGGTATTTTCGGGTTTTTCGGGTATTTTTTGATATTTTTTGTATTTTGAGAAAATTTTAAATTTTTTGGGTATTTTTCATGTATTTCAGGTACTTATGAGTTTTTCGGGTACTTTCGGGTCTTTTTGGGTATCTTCGGGTACTAATATTTCGGGTATTTTTTATATATTTCGGGTATTTTTGGTTATCCGATCTAAAAAATCCCAAAATATCCGAAATACCTTAGGATACTAATTTATATTTCGGGTATTTTCGGGTACCCGAAAAATTTCGGTTCGGTTCGGTTCCGGTTCTTTCGGTTCTCAAAAATTGATACCCATTCGGGTATTTGTCATATTTCGGTTCGGTTCTTTCGGTTCCGGTTCCGATCCTGATTCTTTCGGGTCGGTTCTTCGGGTCCGGGTAATATGCCCAGCTCTAGTTCTTCCACCGACATATCCGTGAAAATAATTTGCATTTCAAGAGAGTAAACAAAGGTAACTGCTTTGAATTTGGTACGTTGATCCAAATCAAGAACCTCTTTCATGGCTTCCCAAACATTATTTTCCTTTTTTCAGCTTCTCTTCGCTCACTTCTAATATGAACTTTTCCTCTCTTTCTTCTGATTCTTTTTCTTGTCTTTCTTCTCGTTGTTTTATGAAGTTAAGAATCTTGTTGCTCACTTCTATCATAGAATCATTTTGACCACCATTCAACTCATCGAAAGTGTTAAGTGCGTTTGTTCTACGCCTCTTTCTTGGGATAAATTTTTCTGCATATCCTTTAAAGTTATTTCTAAAGTTGCAGCATATATTGACGGTTGTTGCTGAGAATATGATGCAAAAACATCATCACTGCTCTCATCACCACAACCAAATATGATTTTTAAATCTTCAAACTGGTCAACAAATTCATATCTAAAAAACTTACGGCTTTGATATGCTTATAAAAAATAAAAACTATGTCTTTAGAACTGTTTAAAATATAAAAATCAAAAAACTAATAATATTAAAATCCTTTTGGAAAAGAAAATAAATTTGTGCACTTAAAAAGGGATCTCATAATCAGATTTTTGTTGCTAACGATTGATTACATTCGGTTTTTAAAATATGTTGAATAATTTAATTTTTAATATTAAAATATATGTAAAGCAAAGACATACTTTCAAATAGTCATTCCACACTTCGTGAGAAGCTGTAAATTTTTTCATCACAGGATCTCATCCAATACCTGAATCGTGATATAAAAAATCCACATAACTTTGATACTGATCTTTAAAGTATCTTATTCTACTTTGGTAATGTTTGTGATTTTTTGGCACACAGGTTTCTCATTGACCATCGGTAAAATTTTGTGATCTACCATTGCTTTGTTTAAGACATTGCTACCATCATGCCATCCACGTTGAATACCCTCCACAACTAGCTCTATTAAAACTTTGGTCTCCTCTATATCTATGAACTATACTTATTTTTTTATTTATCACCCATTGCAATCTTAATCAAAAGCTAAGCATTGTTCGTAAAATAAAAAGCGTTGGAACAATTATTTCACATGAACATGAACATCAACGTTGGGACTAATAATCATACTAACAATGAAAAAGAAAACAAAACTGATATACGTGTATTCTCAGTGAAGAAGAACGATGAAAGAAAAAGATACACGAATACTATAAATAAATAAATATGTCTTATTAAAAAGATACAATTTATTAGAAAACTTCCAAAAAAATTATTTATATTAATATCTTGAAAAAAAATTAATGTAAATTTCTGAGAATACACAATAATTCATAAAAAAATTTAACGTAGTATATAATTACGGACCCACATACTTTTAGAATCTACGCAAATCTTTGGAAAATTTTTAAATCATTCAATTTGTGAAATCCATAAACTCTCTCTAAATCATCCTCCCACTAACCCTCCTCACCATTTTATTATTTTTGGGTGGTTCAAAATTTTTTAGATTTAAGATCGCCACAAAGTAGATTTTGTTTTTTATTTCAAATCTTCTTAAAATTTCAAAAAAACGACCCACACTTGAAGGATCCAGATCCATAAAACATATTGGCTCCTAAACAGTCTTGAACATAAGATCGTTTTTAACATGTGTAAGTGGCGTGGCGAACATAATTTTGATACGGAAAAAATTAATTTTTTTGCGAATATAAAAAGTTTTAATAACTTTTAGTTATATTTATAATTCTAGGGCCAATCAGTTTTTAAAAATATTAAACATACATAAATAGATCTATTAATTTTTTAAATTATAACATTTTATTAAATGGACCATTAATTTTTTTAACAGAGTCTATAATAGTTAGAGACGATCCTCCCTACATACCCATGTCCGAATAATATAAAATATGAATAACCCGACCCAATACAACCTGAATTTAATGTCAAAAAAAAAAAAATACAACCTGAATTGCCAACCCTATAATGTGTGTGATCCAGTTTTACAATGGTTGGAAAAAGGTAAATCTGGTGACTTTGAGAGAGTTATTTTTCCTATTATTAGTTCTCCAAAAACATGAAAATGACCTCTTTCGATTTTGGTAGGCTATGTTTAAGATATCTATACATAAAACATTAAAAATTCTATTAGTTTTTATTTTTAAACTAAATTACTTTTTATTATTAACTCAAAGTAACTTAACTAGTAATAAATAATCAGAAAAGATAAACATAAAAATTGGGCTTAGGCCGTGTAACGCTCAGACGTCTTTAATTCATTTAGAGGGTTTAAAGGTGGGAAGATATTTTATTTTCTTTGACCTGAATTCAAGGAAATAATATCACTAATGGATAGTTTTCGTTCATCTTCAAGGCAACAACGTGCTTTCGGTTTTTTGCTAAAATTTAAAGATAATTGTTGTGTGTTCATAGTCAAAATCTTTCACCGGTTTCTTTTCGTATCTAAGTGAGTAAACTACAATTTTCATAACAATGGCTTCTGATCTTGATAAATTTTTGGTCTTAATGTTTCTTGGTAATGACAATCCTTTAATCCTGAAGAACAAGTCGAAGTGCAATATTTGTACAACAAACAAGCACAACATCATTGGAAAGCTACTTAACCCGGACAATCAATATGTGGAAAAAGTCATCTTGGAAATGCCATCTATGTAGAAATTATATGATCGGGTTCATGGGATAGCTGTCAAATGACCGATTTCAGTTCATTTCCAAGTATGTAAAAGGTGTGAATGCAGTGTTTAAGATAGGGGTATTCATGCAGAATGATTGCTGTCTTGTTTTGGAGAAATGGATAGAGGATCCACTTGACTATTATTTAATATCTTTGTCGATATGGATTCAAATGAGGAATGTACCAATTTATTACTACACTTCTGATACGTTTAAGGATATCACGGAGATGGTATGAGAATTTTAGGACTTAGCATTTGATCCGGAGACATCTCAAAACAAAGACTCTGTCATCGAGAAGGTCATATTTCATGTCCATAGACCACTAAGAATGTCGAAGCAAGTCTAAATTCCTAAAGAAGAAATGGTTAAGGTGGGTCTTGAGTATGAGGAAGTCCGTAAAAGGTGTTTTTAATACCAACATTAATGCACAAGAAACAAGCCTTTTGAATGATGCTAATCAGAAATAGAGTGATAAACAAACATATAGGAGATTGAGTTAGTTCATGCATCAAATAATCAATCAAAGTTGCAGCCAAATAATCTGCTGTTTGGGATACTTACAGATGAAAAGAATTGGATTCGATGAAATATTGGGGAGACCGAAAAAAAAGAAGAAAGTATTAGACACTATGAAACAATACATGTAGGTAGAAGATGCGGTAGATAAATACATAGTTAATCTTGAAGAGGACTGATGGGGAAGAAATTACTACTTTGATTAGAGAAAGCATCTCTCGTCACTTTTGATTTAAACAAAGATAAGGTTATGATTTTTTATTTCACTGCTCAGTATAGTTCTAGTAATAGTGAAAGAAAGCTGATGTCTGATACGATGAACAAAACATCCGAAATGAGCATCATATACAGTTTCGAATTGTAACCATGGAATATTCCACTACCCTCTCAGATGATGGATGTGTTGGGGGTTTTAATATAGGTATATTTAAGGCTTGTTCTTCAAGTAAAAGTACCAGAAGGAGAAGTGTTCGTAAATAGCAAAATTCGTGAATACTTAAAGCACAAAAATAGCTAGAGGGGAGAACCAATAAAGGCAAAGGGTAAAATGAAATAGAAGGTAGTAACATCATCGAAGAGGAAGACTAACCGAGGTGAGGAAACTCCTACAAATATCCTCAAAACATCCACAAATAATCTGGTTCCGGTGAAAGAACCATTGCCACCCCAATATGTGTTTTGAGCTAGAATTGTAAAAGGTTGAGGAACCTCTGAAAAGTTCGTCACCTTCGGAAAACTGGGATGCGTAAATTTTCCGACATCTTATTCTTCATGGAGACAAAGAATGTTGCTTTTGTTTTAGATGTTTTTAGTTGGCTTGGATATGATCAAATTAAGATTGTGGATCCAATTGGAGAAGTGGTGGTTTAACGATATTTTGAAAGAAATGTGTTGACATTAGTTTTCTTCAGGAAACAAGAACACGATATATATGAAAGTTTTGAAAGGATCCTTACAATGGTTTTTCACTTGTGTCTACGGGGATCCGAACACTAAATTTAAATCCATTGTGTGGGAACTATTAAGTCGATTTAGAGTATTTATGAAGGAATTGTGGTGTATGGTAGACAATTTCAATGAAATTCTCTCGAACAATGAAAAACGAGGTGATATGCAACGCACTTAAATACTTTCATGGATTTTAAAAATATGTTGGAGACTTGTGATATGAATGAACTTGGAAGTACATGCAATAGGTTTACATGGGGCAATATTAGACACAAAATGGATTCGATGTTTGTTGGATCCGAGTTCCGAAAACGATGAAACTGGTTTAAGCTTTTTCCTAATTCACATTAATTGTTTTTTGCGAAAATAGGTTCGTACCATCATCATGTTCTGGTGAAGTTTGATACAGAACAAAAGCAGTTCCGTGGTAATTTCTGGTTTGATAACATAGTAGCAGATGGTTCTAGAGTTGTGAATATTATCAAGTATGTGTGGGACAAAGGCATTCAACAGAAATTACTTGGTTTAGTAATTGTTGAGTGCATACGGGAAATCTGCAAATGAAAACGTGAAAATTGTTATACTTAAAAATCACTCGTCTCCGACAGGAACTGTGTGGGAACCGAAATTCGCATTGTCAATTTTCGTAATTGAAGGAAAGCCAGGAAACTCTAACTTTCCTTGTGGTCCCGGATTTTTGCTAAACTAAACAACGACATATCAAAATACGAAAAAACAGACGACGAAATAAAAGTAAAAAGAGAATCGAAAATAGAGTTGAGCAATCGAGATCTTATTCTGAATCTGTGTTTGAGCGATACAACAGATGATAAGTCGTGGCCACGAGAGCTGTCAATGAGTATCTTTGTTCTAACAACGTAAGACTTGTAAACCTATTTGAGTCGTAGCTCGCTAACAAAAACGAAAAATAACCTAATTGCTCTAAGTGTAAGTTGTGAAAAAATTTCTGTGTGTCCTCATTCTTCTCCTTGGCCTCTCTTATATATGCCTTTGTAGGTCAGTCTAGTTTCATTTTCTGCCCTAGATTCGAGTATGTCCTTCCGCGGAAATAGTCCTTTTTCGAGAATATTCTTATCTTCACGGTTTTTCCATATTTATCTTTGAACTTGAAATCGTTAACGTAGTTAGGTCCATCCTCGTCCGGAATCGTAAGCAGACTTTTATCGCGTTTTGGGCATTCCTGGGCCGTTTTGCGATTAAGTGACTTTTACGATTTCTTTATGAGAAATCGTTCTTCGTACGATTACGCAGTGATGGTTTCGCGAAATGATAAGACCAATCGTATAGTTAAGATAATATCGGTGTTTAAGTTAATCGTTATCGTTTTATACGATCGATACGAAGTTTTCATGAAAAGAACAAGTCTTTACGAATATTATCTCGAAACTTTAACAGAAACTCCAATCGAGACGAAACAAGAGACATTCAAACCGAGATTTGAAGGAGATGATGATCGAGAGGATATGGTCTAGTCAACCGTGGGCGACTATACGTTGTCCGTGTCTAGTCGCCCATTGGGCGACTAGACTTGCCAAGAGTCTAGTCGCCCATTGGCGACTAGACTTTGTTTGTGTCTAGTCGCCCACGGGTGACTAGAATTCGTGGAGAGTCTAGTCGCCCACGGGCGTCTAGATCATGTTGTTGTTTCCGAAGCGATGCAATTATCCGATGTTTACGATGACTTCTTATCGCTCTGAAACTTGTCTATTGAGATCTCTCGGGAGTTATCCAGAAGTTTCGGACGTTGATTTTCGATACTCTTGCGTTTAGTTGCTCGCAAGTGACTAGACTTTGCGAAGCGATCGCTTACGGTTGACTTGACGCGGGGTTTCGATGTCTGGTTGAGAGGAGATCGTCTAGGCGACAATAACCTTGGATTTGATAATCCCCTTATGATTTTTGTAGCCGAAAGAGAGACAACATTTTTGTGGTGCTTTTTAGGCGTTGATTTTGTCGTGACCGTTTTTGACCCCAACAGTTAGCCCCCCAGTTCGCAAGAATCGTTGGAGTGTTCTTGCGAACTTTAAAGTACGTTAGGTAAGTTAGGCGGAATCGATGGCTAAAAAGTCCAAGGATGAATAGTAAGTCTCCCTTTCTATAAATATGAGGAGTAACTTTCCAAATCTTTCACTTGCTCATTTTCACAAGAAAATTTCCTTAAGATAGAAAATTCCTTATCCTTTCCATCTCTTTCTTCTCGTCTTTTGTTATGGCTTCGAATGCCCGAGTTTTCGTACACGCTTCACCGTCGATTTTCGTCCCCGAAGCTCTACGAGTTCAGGGGGACGACATCGTACCGAAAATCAAGTTCTTGCCACACTCGATCGATCCTGAGGAAGTGAGGGAGTATTGTCGTGTTACGTGTGATATCGAATCTCCATCGCCCAACTCATGGTGTCCAACGAGACAAACCTTTAAAAAGGTCGCCGATAGGCCGAGCGAATGCCGGGACTCTTTTCTCGCCACCATCTGGGATTTCTGCCAAGTTCCGGAGGGGGTGGAGTTTCGGATGCCAAAGGATGGAGAGGAGGCCGATTCACCGCCTCGCGATTTCTTTACATGATACGAGGCGCACTTGCTGTTTTGTCGATTATGGTTTCCCATACCGGGGATCATAGTTCAATTTTTTGATCATTACGGCTTATCGATCAGCCAGCTTTCGCCCGCCGGCCTCCAACACCTCGTCGGAATTTTGGTTTTAAGTTACGAACGATAGATGGATCTGAGCGTTGACTATTTACTGGCTTTTTCGTATCCGAAGGCCACGGGTCTATTGCTTTGGTACTGTTTCAAGTCGAGGAAGAATATGTCGGTGATCCGATCATTTACGTCTAACTTCCATAGTTGGAACAAGCGATATTTCTTTGTTCGTTTAGATAGGGCCTCTGTTGAGGACGAATACGTTTCCTGCTTTAGGCGTAGATGGGGTTCCGCGGGTATTGTTTTTTGGAAACTCTAATCGTTTTTCTTTTTGTTTGCCGATATCTGACTGTTCTTTTGTTTTGCAGTCATCGATGCCCATCCCCCGCATTTGGAAGATCTATTCATCGTTAGGAACCTTCTTTGAGGCGACCCAGTCCATTGGGGTTACTTTTTCCTGCAACGAGTTCGCAACACAGTTGAGTATCACAAGAATCGGACTCTGCCTCACACGGTCACGGAAGAGGAGTTAGAACCGAACATGAGTGGCTTTACTCCACACGAGATGCCTATTGACAAGGAGAGGGAGAGGTCTCCCAGGAACGGGCGCACGTCCATTGGCGAGGACAGCGTTTCCAAAGACAGGAGGGGGCCGTCCGAGGGGACGTGGTACCACGATCTCCTAGGTGGAGACGAAAACGGTCCGAGTCAACCTTCACTGCCGCCCTTCGGATATGACTTTGCCCCTAACCTTTTAAAGGATCCCTTTTTGCAGGGTCTCCACGTGATGGATGAGGCCCTTAGGGCGAGTGACTTGGAGGCGCGGACGGCTCAGTTCAAGGCCGAGAAACTTGAAGAGGAGAACTCCCACTTGAAAAGGGAGGTTGAAGTGGCTTCTCGCCATGAGAAGGAGTTGGTGCAGAATTAAGCATCGCAGGTCCGTCGCGCGTATAAGCACCGAAACGAGAGATTGCCTCTGTTGTAGCTGAACATTTGATTCAGTTTGCGGCTGACTTTGATCAGTACAAGTGCGCACAACAATCTTTCAGAGAGTACCGTGAGTGCCGTGGTTCAGTGGGTGCTTTGTGGCGCATCCAACATCCCGATTACTCCTATCGCTTCGAGATGGACTAGATGCTTGGCCATATGGAGAAGTGCAAGGATGTGGAGTCTTCGATCCCTTCGATTGAAGGGAGGATTCATGATTACTGGGCTTCGATTCCCATTTCTCCTGACCCGGAGGAAGTTGGGAACACTGTTCAGGGCGAACAGTTATTTTATTCACTATTATACACTATTATTTTATTCATATATATATTATTATATTATTCATTTATATTATTATACTAGATGACATCCCACACCTTGTGCAGGAAAAAACCTGTAAAATATATTTATAAAATGTAAATTATGTTATGTATTTTTTAATAATATCTGTAAATTAAATTTAATCAATTAGAAGGTATATAAATTAAAATTTCACAAAATTAAGTCGATTTAAAGCAATTAAGATCAATTAGGTTAGAAACAACGCATGTATCCGAAGAAGTCTGTATCTGTAATTAAACATTGTTTTTAAATTAAAAATTTTGAAAAAAATAATTTGAGTAAAATGTATATCCGTAAATTAAATCTTATC